>WBNQ01024113.1:1565-16009 GCA_013401375.1 Spizella passerina | reverse complement strand
GATTTATATCATTATGACCATATTTTATAGGTAAGGCAAGGAGTTGTATTGAATCTAAATATTCTTCTAGATTTTGATAAATATTAGACTAATTAGGTAGTTGTAATGGAAGGTTTATTTCTGATTTAGATTGTGTTTTGTTTTTCTCTTTTACCACTCTTGTGTCTGATATAGAAGAACAAGGTGTTGTTACAGCTATCAGCTGTCTTAGGAACTTTGCTAAGAAGCTTTAAGTTCTTGGTAGCAGTGTTGCCATAGCAACAAGATTTCTTGGGGGTTCTGCTAGGAAGGGTTGGGGAGGAGAGTTCTAAGTTTTTGGTCATACTGTTGCTGGAGTAACACACTTTGGGAGCTTTGCTAGGAAGGGTAGAGGAGGAGAGCTCTACATTCTTAGCAACCCACCCTGTTGGAGGTAGTGGCTGAGGAATGTGTTGTATTGCTTATGGGAAGAAAGCTAGTGTTTGCTAAATTACATCTTAAATTGGGTTTTATTAGAATCATACAAATTGGGCTGCTCTTGAGCTGTAGATTTTGAATTTGTATTTGTGACACTTTCTAATGAACTGTTACAGGTTCTACACTGTATCCCCGCCCACGGGGATACAGCTGAAAAACTCTTAGCTCTAAGCTGCAATTTTGATATGCTGTTTTCTCCTTTAGTAGCGAATGAGATAGGCTTCAAGGCTTCTAAATTATTTGTCTTTTTCTCTACAGAAACTTTCTTGTGTTCTCTTGCCTCTACTTTATCTATCTCTTTGGGCAGAGCTATCTTGGTTTGCTCAGCTCTTGGTTGTTGTTTGCTTCGTCTTTTTTGTTTTCTGTCTTGTAGGTAGTGCTAAATTCAAAGTTCTCTCACTACTTGTAACTGGAGGCTGGGGAATTAAAAGCGGTGAAAACTTTGGAAGAGGTTTGGGGGAGGAATCTATATGGAAAGAATTCTTAGAATTGTAAAACAATTTGCTTGTTTGGAACACAACAAAAATCTTGAACACTTTCTTGGGAAATCTGGAGGTGGATGACTTTGCAGAGGAATGGGAGGACGACTGGTTGTAGTATTAGTGACACAGGAAATCTCAGAAGAAACAGAGGACACGACTGAAGTTGGAAGCTGATCTGATATCTTTTTCCTGGGGATTGGGGTGTTGTCTACACTGCTTGTAGAAACTCTAGACACACTAGGAGAAGGGAAGGAACTTTGAACAAAATCTGAGATCTCTTCAGAAGAGGACAAAGGCTCAGCACTACTTGGAATTAAAGTCTCAGAACTAGGTGTTCTGTTTTGGTATCTGAAAAAGTCTCTACTACGATCATTCTGTTTAAAACTCTCTATTAAAGCTTTGGAGATAGGCTGAAGTCTCTTCTTTTTTGAGAGAGACTAGATTATAATTTTTTTTGTTTATCTGATCTTAAAAATTAAAGGTAAAAGCAGATTTTAAGTTTCTATTTTGAGTACTCACCTTTACTTACATTAAGAAGATTTTAGTTCATGTTTTGAGATGTCGGAACGTCTTTTATTTTGTAAAATTGTCTTAAGCTGGTAAAAAACATTCTGTTTTATTTTAGATAAATGATTTCCCATCTTGTTGTTTAGGAGATCTTAAAGTTGCTACTTATTACTTATATCAGCTACAGACGATGAAGGGGATTACCTGTTCTTCCTATTAACAGTTTGGGCTTCTGGCAACTGCACTGTCTACTCTCTTATTTTTTATTCCTCTAGTCTAAAATCTTCTTCATAGAGAAGCACTATTTATCGTTGGCAGGGGGCTATGTACAAATCACGAATAGGATGGGACTGGTAAGAGCACACCTTGAGCTGTTTTATTTTCTAGCATCAGACTCATTACATGGTTATGACAATGGGAAGATGCCATTAGATCCCATCCCAAGCAGCAGACAAAGAACCTAATGTTACAACTTACTTTAAAAGTTTTTTTTAACAATCATACAAAGCAAAACCATATTGACAGTAGTTCTATCCAATCACTACAAGTACATCTACCTTCGGTTAAAACAATGCTTGCTTATTTCCAATACAATACCTACTTGTAAGCCTTAAAACACAATGCACAGAGCTCCATTATTAAGCTTAGAACTTCCTAATATCTTACTAGATATACTTTTCTGCAACTTAAGGAGTTATCCTAGACAATTGTTAATACACAGACTATTGTTCTATTTGTCCTTTTCTACTTCTTATTTTTCTGCTAACAAACCTTATAGTTACTACTTAGCTCTAATCACAGTTCTACTGTCTCTAAGGCCTGTCTTTTACACATTTCCCAAAACACTCAGATTTTAAATATTCCCACATATTCATAACAGGAAAACATATATATTGTAATGTTGGTAACAATAGATATTCTGGTGATGTGAACTCCCCCACTCGCACAGTTTCATGCCGACGGGAAGCCTCTGCACCTGAGTCTCCCCTTCCCGGCACACCAGTGCAAAGAAGAGCCAAGCTGCCCGCATGGACCCCCATGCCTGCGCGGCTCCACGCTGGCGGGCCGCAGAGAAGCCTTCCAGTCCAACACCCCGGCCCCCTGGCTCCACGTGCCAGCTGACACTACAGGGAAGTCTCCTCAGCCCAGAGTTCCCAGGCCAGTCCTGCTGAGCGCCACTGCTCCCAGCACCCCTGAGTCGCTGCGGACAGCCCCGCACAGGCAAGCCCGCAGCACCGGGCCCCCTCCAAACGGCACTGATCGCCAGGCGCGCTGTGCGCAACCATGCCCCACGCCCTCAAGCCACCACCCCGTCCCCACCGAGCTAGCAGTGCTGGGGACAACAGCGCAGGGCTTCGGTAGTCCAGTCCCATGGCTTTACGTGGAAGGGGGTTACGGGGGAGGTGCTGCCATTTTCGCACTCCCCCTTCCCAGTGCCTTTCAGCTTGCCAACACGGGGCGACTGCCAAAAAGCTGGCCATATGGCACCCCAGTACTCTTTGCGCCTGCTCAGCTTTGTGCCGCCGGATGCCTCAGGGAAGCGTCTCCCCCGGGACATCCCTCTCCTGCATCCGCTCGGCTGGATGCTGGTGAGTCACGGAGAAGCCCCTGCACAACCAGGAGTTCCGAACCCCAGCGGCTGCGAGGGCTGCACTCTCCGACACCCCAGCACAACCAGGCTGTCTCCTGACACCCCCAGTGGTCACGCCACCACCACTGAGCTAGCAAATCCCGTGGTTTGTCCCCCTCGCACAACCAGAAGTTCCCGACCCTCCGATTGGGTTGGCAAAAACTGGAAGTTACTGTGCTGGATCCCCGCTGGCCGCCTCTCAAATGCACCAGGTCCCACTGGCATTTCTTCGCTCAGGAAACCCCGTCCGCTCGCGGCCCCCACCCAGGAAACCCTGCACCACTGGGCCAGCCCGGGACATCCCCGCGCTCAGTGTCCCCCAGTCGCCGCTACCAATGGCAGCACCCCCTCTTAGCTTGGGTTGGCGAGCTCTGGAAGTCAACGCACTGAGTGCGCACCAGCAGCCCACCGCGCTGAGCGCTTTGCCTGCTGCCGCCCAACACGGAGCAGGTCCCCGGCTCCCTTTGTGCCGGCGGGTTGGGAAAGCTGCCATGACTCCTCGCCCTGATACAGGGCAGTCTTCTTTGATCGGCGATTGCCACCATCACTCCAATACCCTCTAAATCTGGTGACCCTCAATCTGGTGTTTCTAGGCTCTTGGGTCCCTTTAAATCTAATATGTCTCTTATCATACGCGTCCCACTGGCCACAGGGTCCCCACTTTCCTCTTCTACGCATCCAGCCTGCAGCTTCTCTGCTACTCCTCCACACGTGTCCCATCGGCCATGGAGTCCCCACTTTCTTCTCCCCCCGCCTTATATGTCCAGTCACACAATATCCTGAAGCTCCAACCAGGATGGATTCTGTATATTACTTGTATGAAGCTGATATTTGTACACCCAGATTACGGACATTCAATGTGGCCAAAACAATGATGAGGATGGTACTTAATTTCCCCCTCTTCTTTTCAATTATTTAGTCTTTTGCTGGCTTGGGGGTGTTGATCTGCTACTTATCCAGTGACCTGAAGAGAAGCCAATCGAGCTGCCAAACTTGGCAGGCCGCACCTCCCTCTCAAAATCTCCCAGGGTCACAGAGATGAGGTTTTTATCCTGGGTGAGCCCCTGTTTGTGAGAAACAATGCTCACTTTTAAAATTTCAAAGGTTTACTAAAGCTTAACAAAATAGCAACAAAGGACTGAATAAGGAAAAATTACAGTGCTGGGAGTCTCCATGACCAGCAGCCATGTGCTCATCCACAAAACGGATGCTCGGCCTTTTACACCCTTAGCTGGTCCCAAAGTTCTGTCAGTCACCTTCTTCTCTGCCATCCATTGCTGGAGATTACTTTCTTATATCTTGATTGGAGGTCAGGTGTCATTATGCTGTGCCTCCTAGTAATAGGCCGGCCCTCCCCAAATGCCCTGACTACCAGGGCTATTACAAGGGGGAGGGGAGAGAGGACTCTGGGAAGACATATTGCAAAAACATCACTATACATCTACAAAATTTCTCTTAACATACACATAATATCCATCTCCTAATTGTGAGAGCCAACCATCACATTACTCGTGTGTAACAGACACCACTGACTTACTCTCTGCTGAGAGTTCCATCTACCTCCAGATGGCTTTACACTTACCAGACCTTACCCAGGTCTCAATCATTTAATCTGGATCTCCAGTGCAAAATACAATCCCAATCTCTCCATTGTTTCTGGGTCAGCTAGCAGCTTTTAAAATGACCAGATCAGATACCTGGTAAATGTATAGGAGCAGGTCAGGAGAGACTTGAGTGATGCCAAAAAGATCTGGCTCTGGCAGACAGATTTTTTGTTTCTGTCACAGCCATCATAGGAAAGCCTTGGTAGCCAGAGGCCTCGCTCATATAAATGTTATGGCTCAAACAGACACCCAGCTTTTAACTTGTCAAAAATGTACAGCTGAAAGAGAAACCACAAATTCCATAGAGATACAGTATCTAGTAGTAGATGATTCCTTTGCAATGCTTATAAAGTGAGGTTATTTAATTCCACTTAGTTTGTGTGTTCTTTCCCTTGTATTGTGAAAGAGTTACTGTAAATCAATCATGGTCATGCATCCAAAGGCTTCCAAGTTTGTTACCATGTGTTTACAAGTGCATAAGCACTTGACTTCACATCACACTACACCAATGCATCTGAAAAGGTTTAAATGAACCTTTCCTTCACGTCTTCCAGTTCTTTTTAAGCCAATATATTTTGATGTATATATGAAGTCAATGATGTCCTGCAGGTTGCAAGAAACTCAATATCTGAATTTAGGCATTGACTGAGTTCTCAGTACTCCAGAATGAGTTAGTCAACTTCTTCAACTCAGCCTTACCAGATATTTGGATTTCATTGGAATGGCATGTCTTTTCTGGGTTGTTTTCAATTTCATGGGTTTCAATGCAACTCAGGTCCAGGTAGAAATCATATATTCTTGTGAGGATACTGATTGCCCAAGTGATGTTTCATGCTTCATCACTCCCAAAATCACTCTGCAAAATAAAAAGGAAAATTGAAAAATCAATTTCATTACAGGGAACACCCCTCTGAGTCCCAAGAAGATGGAAACACTAGCTATGCTGTGCATCTAGCTTTGCTCTCAGGACAAGATTTAGGCAACATAGTGACTCTACTCCAAGAAATGCTTGGACAGCAATGGGCTTGGACCTGGATAAATCTGCTCTCAGTACTCTTCACACTATGTTTCTTGGAAAATTAAGAAAAAAGAAAGCAATACTAAAGGACTATGAAATAACAGCACAACAGCAAAGGCCGTCACTCTAGTACAGTAAGGTTTTTCGCACAAAAAATTTTCCACCACTTTGTATGCATGCACATGCAAACACAAATATGTTACAACATTGCAACATTACTTAGGTAGAGTAAGTATGGATATTGTTCTGACATCATTGTCCGTAATTCTGGATGATTTACAAGGCCATGCTAATAAATACCAAAACTCTCAAGACTTCTGAGTCTGTTTTTGCCTGGTTTGGATGTGTTGTGAAGCCAGCAATCCCTATTGGCATCAGTAGATTTTGCAAGAGTCAATTTATATAATAAATGGGATAATTAGGAACAAAACATCTTCTGAAACCCCTACACAGCTTTATGGGAGATGTAAAATTTTTTGTTAACTCAACTGAGAGGATAAAAGAAAAGGGAAGCTTTAAAATTTGTGAATATTTCTTAGCATGCCAGTCGCATAAGAGATATAAACTTTCTGCAACTTTATCTCTTGCACTAAGGCCATGATAACCACAACAAAATTATTATAAAACTGACTTAAAAGAATTTAAATATTTTATTTTTATTGACCTAAAACTAGGCTGTTTGTTTTTTGACACAACCACGTACATTCTTGCTTAGGACATTCATGATTTATAGTGGTCATGTGTTCAAATTAAACTGGCTTCAAGGCTGTGTTGCTCTTCTGGTTCTTTCTATTTTCTTTTGGTTTTGTATTCCATTTTGTCCTGAGAAGCCTTTTATTTCAGTGGCTTTTTTCCATTTTGTAGACCTAAATCTTCTGCTGATAAAATCAGTGAGACCTATGTCACTGGTGGTTGAAGAAGTACAACAAAGTCATATTTTTTTGACTGAAATACATGAAGCAAAGGTTCTTCATGTGATTTTAAAGGCAGGTTCATGCAACCTTTTCTTAACAGATTAACTTGCCTCCTTACCTACACAACTCATTACACTTCTCTACTTAAATAAGGAGTAAACACCATGATGTATCACTACTTCTTTGCATGAGATCACTCATGGATAAAGGAAATGTTCAGCTGTGGCAATATAGCAAAAATAATGTCTGGCCTTTTTTGAATGCATGATAGGGAAAAAGATCTGTATCCAATAGTTAGGAATAGCATTGCACATTTGACTATATAATATCCTATATAATTTGAATAAATTATATCCAGAAGTCAAACATTCTTATTCTGTCATTTTTTTGACCTAGTCTATACCTGGCCTTAAATGTAGTACTAATTATTTTCATTTTTGTTGTAGCTTACTAATTACACCAAGCTGTACTCATGTATTGTTGAAGGAAGGTTAATAAACAGTAGGGAAAAAATAGACTTCTGAAATTCAAACTGCAATTAGTCCAGATTTTGTAACGTTTTTTGTATCTGTAATAAATGCATTTTATGTTGTTCAAAACTAGACATTTTAAATACATGATCTGGTCCTTTGATAAACAGAAATAATTTTAAGACATAAAAGACTTGATGGCACAATTTAATTTTACCTTTCAAAAACATGAAGCCACACCAAGCAGGTTACAAGAGAGGAATTTTGATAATATTTTTTTCCTGCAGATTAAAACCAGAAAAAATAAGAAAGAAAAGAAGAGGGCAGTGGAAAGGGAGGCAATGGACAAAGAAGGTGGAAGCATCATATTATTCTAAATAATCTTTGCTGTAAGTTTTGATCTAGAATGAGAATTATTTGATGGGTTATCTACTAAATACCAAAATATATAATCAAGACAACAGAATCTTTTTTCCTGGGTAATCTGAAAAACAGGTACTTGGCTCTTAGCAGTGCAAAGTCAGGTAGTGTGCAACTGGCTTGTTTGGTCGTAGTAGTGCTAGGAGAGCCTGATAAGGAAAAATAAGAAACTATCATTGTGTTAATAGCTAAGTTAATCCCAAAATAAAGTAATATTTACCCTGCAGGAGTAGCAGCTGTGTTGTACTATTGAATTCAGTGGCCTACAAGGTTCTTAGCAATGAACAAAACCAGCTGTGACTGGCAAGAATAGGTGACTTGCAGCACCTTGATACAGGCTCAAAAGTAACTAATTTTTAATGGTTGTATAATTTCCATTTATAAATGGTTGCCAGTTCTTTTCAGTGTTCTTGTAACAGACATCCATACTGGCATCTTGAACATGTTTGGGGTTGTTTATTGTTGGCTTGTTGCTGATGGTTAGCTGAAGAGAAACTTTCAGGTTCTGTTTGAGGAACCTCAGGGCTCTGTTTTAGGCAGTTCAGCCTAACAGAATTAAGCCTGACATGTTTCAAGTCTAGTACTTTGTAGAATAAACAAAAGACAATGGTTTAGATTCATACAATTCTCATACAATTCCTTAACTGTATGAGACTCAAACTTTCCCAATTGCTTTACACATCTATAAATATAGACCATCAAAGAAGAGTACAACAGGATAAATCAACGTAAATTTGAAATTCACTGCAGCACATTAAATGGTTCAGTCTCACTGAAACAAAAGGTAACCCTGTGGCTTCTTGCAGTTTGAAGCTAATTGTTTTCATCAGGATTGGATCATCTGGATGTTCACTGTAGTGTCCCACCAGTAAGGTTTCAGTAACTGAGCTGGCTTGCAGAGAATGAGCCCATTTTGCAGCAACACAGCAGGCTCAGACACCACCTATTCTGCTCTCCAAACTGTCATGCATAAAAACTTCATTGTGATTAATTCAACTTGAAAGCAACTAAAGGCTATGAGAATGAGAGGCTATGAGAAAAACGTGCTGCCAGCACTGGCAAAAGCTGACCTGGAAAGTAGGCTCAGAGACAGGAGAATAAAAGACCAGGACCCATGAACATAGCATATTGTTTAATGTTTAAGTATGATTCCCGTACCAGCAAAAATAGCAAATGTGATGTAAATTTATTTAAATAGATTCCACAGCTTAAAAGTTTGCCAGCCGCTCTTATCCAGCTTTCCCAGCACTCTGATTCGTTACTTAGAGTGGAAATATAATGACATATAGTCATCATTGTAATAGCTCCTTTGCAGAGACACAATGATGATTAATAGCTTGCAGCAAATTTTCACATGGGCTCTGAAGAACTATAGCATTAAGCAGGCAAACACTCCCAAATCCCCCTTTTCTGTTCCACTGAAAAGTACTCTCCATGCAACTTGCAGATATGAACAAAGCCTATCTTAATTCCAATCAGCTTTTCCTCGTTCAAAGAAACTTTCTCTTTTTCGTATTTGATTAATGTGCATTTTTCTTTCATCTTTCACTTGAGCCTGAGACTCTACTTTTTACTGGGTGGAGACAGGAAATAATTTCAGTAATTATGATTTTGCTTTGTTTGTCCATCTAAAATATATTTAGAGACTTTTCTCAGTTAGTTGATCTAATGCATATTAAAAAGAACACAAAACTGAAAAGGAAGCCTTAACTTTCTCTTCACTGAAAGATTATTAAGCACAAGCACCG
The DNA here is from genome assembly GCA_013401375.1 of Spizella passerina. NCBI lineage: Eukaryota > Metazoa > Chordata > Aves > Passeriformes > Passerellidae > Spizella > Spizella passerina. The sequence goes on along the minus strand of WBNQ01024113.1, from coordinate 6,760 downwards.
AGAGATGAGCTCAGAGAAACAGTTCTAGTTGTGTAAGTCAAAGACTGGAGAGCAACAACAATAAGATGCCTCAATTTATTGTATCAATTTCCATTCCCATGATAAACTTCTAATTGAAACTGGAATCAATTCACTTTTCCTTACAGAATTATTTCAAAGATAAGACTTTAACTAGATATNTATTAATGTTGTATTCACTGATGTGAATTTATCATTTTTCCACAAATGTCCTTGCCACATTGATGGAGAAAAAATATTTTTAGGGAAGTTTCAGTGTTCCTCTCAACACTTTTACTGTGGTAAAACTAAACTTGGAGGTGATAACACTTGATTTGCATTAGAATAAGCATACAGGCAGAGCAGCAGGATACAATTTTAGCTTTTTATTAAACAACTTAAAGAAAAAGGAAAATTTGCACCAGTGCAAAAAAAGCTGAAATTTATGAAGTATGTCAGTTTTGCTGATGCTCTAGAGGAACTTAGAAATTCCGAAACTCTCTGTATGTACCACATACACTGTTGGACTTTGCATATTATTGGTGTTCCACTCATGAACTGATTATTTGATCTATCCAGTCCCAGGAAAATGGTCCTTGTCCTCTGCATATTAGATATAACACAGATGAAAACTGACTTTGAAAGCAACATAATATCTCAGAATAAATAGTGTTTGCTGAAATTATTTCATCACCATGTGAGATGAAGAAGTAAATACATTTGTCACCAATTTTTCCGTGTATTTTAAAAGAATGCTACGGTCAAGTTGTCTGTTAATTTGGTCAGTTTATTGTCCAGAAGAAATTAAAATCTCTTCTCACAATAAATTATTTTGAAAGAATGCAAAATATCTGTGAACCATTTCAATTGTTTTGTATTCACATATAATTATTATTTGGTTTGTTTCAGGGACTAAATTTTCTAGTGAGGTGAACAGCATGGCAGATTTGCATCAAATTTTCTTACAATTACTTGGGAAATAACATTGCAATCAAAATCTCTCACAAGATCGGATTTCTACACAATTTCTTTATGTTTCTGCACCTTGTAAGCACATTTGTTCCTTCTGTGTGTTTTAGAGATTTTTTTTACCCTGGTGTAACTTTGCAGATATATAGATGATTTAATATCCATGACTCAAAACTTGAATCAGACTCACAGAATTTTTGTCAAGTATTATTAATGCTCAGTGAAGTAAAGGCTACATTACTGACATGGAATTCTTTCCTCTTAACTGAAAGATACACTGCTTTAAAGAAAAACTTGCATTTTGTTTTCTCCTAGCAATTCCACTTTTGACCTTTAATTGAAATTACTCAACAATTAATTAATTAATTGAAAGAGTTAAATGTAATGCAAATTCTAGTAGCTATTAGTGACCTGTATTGAATACTTGCATTGGTGTTATTTAAGAGGGACTGTCATTGCAAAAATTCCCAGAAACTTGGAAATCGGAACTTGCATATGGATGAGGGAGATCCATTCACTGGTTTATGGATCCCAGGTTCCTCAGTTGTAGTCACAAATTGATCCAGTGTCCTCTTTAATCCATTTTGTTTTATTTGAAACTCTTAAAATTGGTACCAAAAAATGTAAAATCATGTGTAGCTGGTGAACTCCCCTTTGTGCATCTGAGAAGCCTTATGTGTGTTGTATATTCCAGCAAATACCTAGAATTCATGCACACTCCTGATGGCTTCAGACAACGGTATGCAAATAACTGGTAGGGAGGGCTAAAATCACAGACGTCATACATTTTTCTGGACATGTCAGCACAAGCACATTAAACATGACAACGTTCATGTTTATGCATGCCAATCTATGTCTTGGAGGACAGCAGAATCCCAGCAATGCTACAGTTTCAGAGCATTTGTTTTACTGTTTGGTGCTGTGTATGTAGAAGTTCCACAGAGGCAAGCTTTAGGTTAATGCAGGGTTAGATTAGGAAACTCCTTTCTCAAGAAGTCCCTAATAATTTGTGGTCATATATTATGTTATTGCTGGGTTTCAGGATTTTGTTGATTTTTTTTTCCCTCTCAAGGAATGTTCCTCCTACATGTTGCTAGGAGACAATAACGACTGGATACTTAAGAGAGACAAAAGAAGCTGTCAGAGCTCAGGCCCGAGATTTGGACTGGGAAAATGGGGTTGAGTGCAGTCTCTTGCGCTCTCAGCTTTCAGAGGGGAGAGAGGCTGCAGTCGGTCGCTGTGGGGAGAATTCATCACCACTGCAGGGTTCTGTCTCCTGCTGCGTTTCTTCTACCACGAGTGGAGCTCTGCTCATAAGAGCAGCTTTTGTACTGGAACCTTATTAACAGCCTGCCTGTTATATGTAGTAGAGATAATTCATGCTATAGAAATAGATATATGTATGTATAAAATATTAGTAAAGTCTAAACCCATGTTTGTGAAACCACCCTGTCCAGGAACAGAGTCCTATTCACATTATAACTGATTGCCGGACAGAGTTGAGATAAAATCAAGCCTTGTTACCTTATGAACAGAGTAGCCCTGAGCCACGATGTCTGCAATCGTCCTGGTCGGGACTAGAGGTTTTCACATGGTAACCAGTTCCCGGACAAGCTCTGGGACTATACCAGACCCATTATCAGATGTAGGAGACAGGCTGGAGCCGTCAGAGGGGATTTCCTCTGCACCTGGATGATATCATCTGGAATTTCCTGGGTTATGATCAACGGGACATCTCAGGAAGCCCACGAGACCATGCACCTTGGATTTGATGGAATCTCTGCTACTCAAGAGATGACATCATCTACTACATGTGAATAGCTCTTCCTCTTGGGCACTCAGACATTCATCAAGGCTTCGGACACTCTCTTTGTCTGTTTCTACACATGTATGGATCCAACTTTACATGCAAAGAGAGACAAAGAATTATGTGGTCATCTCTGCCTCAGGCAGAATAAACTGTATATAAGCAGGCTGCTGGAAGCACTTGGGGTGAACTTTCAGGGGAACACTGCCTCTCTGTCAGCAGGAACCCAAGGTCACCCAGCGGCTGCACCCAGGGCTGACGCTGACTTGGCTGTGGTGATATTTCAAAATTTTCTGGTTTTGTTAATTGACTTAATAAATCTTAGTCGAACTTTTTAATAAATTTGGCTACAAATTTGATCATTTATAACACTGCCTCACTAAAAGAGGGACTTATCATCATCTGCTCAGGTGCATCAGGGGAAAATCCCAGGATCCAGAGCTAGCCTCTCCCTGCCCTGCTGGGAGCTGGGTTCCCACTGGTCCGCCCCTGCTGCTTCTTTGCCACTGCTCCAGGCTTTCGCTATACTGTAGCCCCGCACACCCTGCTTGCCAAGACGTCCTGCGGTTCCCAATACAGCTGTGGAATTTGATATATCTCGTCTACTGTCCCCAGAGATTTTTGCTCATTTTTGCGGTTCCAGCTTGCTGCTTCTGAGGGTCCTGCTGGGGCACTAGGATGGACTGACCCAAGGGGTTTGCGAAGCAAAGTCTCTCTTCTATCCCTTTCTTGTCTAGGACAAAGCCACTATTATCCCTTCCTGTCTGGGCCAAGCCGCCATTACAGCATGCTCCCTGAGCTCACATCAGTGCGCCCCCTGCAGGCGCGGGGGAATCACTGCACCTGCCCTGCCCATTGGGAGGCACCAGCGCCCCTGCCGGCTGTGACCGGAACTGCACCAGAGGGGAAAGTGCCTGCGGCCGAGAACGCTGGGATGGTGTTTCCGGTTCTGTTTGTTGTCACTGCCATTGTTGCTGTTTGTTCATCTTGTTATACATACTAGTAAATAATTGTTGTTCCTATTCTCATATGCCTGCCTGAAAGCCCCTGAATTTCAAAATTACAGTAATTTGGAGGGAAGGGTTTTATGTTTTCCATTTCAAGGGAGGCTCCTGCCTTCCTTTACAGACAGTCTTTCAAACTGAGACAGTTACCTAGTTTGGTAAAAATATTAGATGGATATTACCAAGCGCACAGTCAAATATTTTTAGATCTCGCAGAAGCCTAGTTTCGAATGTCAGGCTTGTATATCCAGAGTACCCTATGCTTTGTCTTCTACTACACAGTGAGCTTCTAAAACACACACTTCAGTTATCTTCCCTCACTCTGAAGATCGTTCATTCCCCTTCTACCAACAATCCTGAGATATTTTCATATGCACCAAATCTTTCCATGGTTTCACCAGCACAGCCATCTTCATACACCAGTACGTATACCTGAATGAGTACAGTAGTTGCAGGATTGCAGGTTAAATCTAGGAAAATATTGCAGTACAGTCTAATTTTGCCATCTTTATTCACATTGGATGGTAATTTAAGACCTAAACAGAAAACATTCTGTAAGTTACTAACCATCCGGAATAGGGGACAGAATCTACTGCTTCCCAATTTTGGGAGGTAAAAAGTGGTCACATGGCAGCAGAGGTGCCAGCGCTTGTTCACGTGGGAGAGAAGGTGACGCAGCCTGCTCCGGTGGGAACAGCAGCACCAAGATCTGTCCCAGCAGGATCGCCACCTCGAGAGGCAACACAGGCACCAGCGGTGCTTGAACTGGTCCGGGCTGGGGCAGAGGAACAAGGTAGGGAGGTGGAAGATTGTCCAGGGGTTCCCATTCCTTTCCCCTGTTTGCCGCACATCTGAGAGCTCCTACCGGGTATTAAACTCGTACCAGCATATCTCCACATTCCGGCATACTCAATTTCCTCAAAATCCTGTAGGCAGCGATCAAATACGTGATCGTACAGGGACTCGCAAGTCCATGCCTCAAACATGATGAACACTGCTCAAACCATGTATTTTCCAATCTCCTTCCCTTCCCATTCTTCCATGCAAAAATGTATCATTTTCTCCTTAAACCTCCCCACTCTCCTGGGACTGTCATCCCAATGTTCTAGCATCCACCCCAACAGATTCTTCCTTGGAATTTCTGGCAGAACTTTCTCAGGACCCAGGGGAGATTTTTCCTGGGGCTTTTTCTGGAACCTGTTTCTTCCCAACCCCATTTTTCCAAAAATCCTGCCTGCGAATTTTCTCACCTTGTCTCCTCTGGTTGGGACACTCATCGCACGTCCCAAATTCTTGTCTGATGTCAATTTCCTGAGCTTGCAAAACATTGCCAGTCTTACTCAGTCATGCAAAGAACCGTTCCACGGACTTTTCAACTGATCTCCGGTTTTCTTACCTGTTTTCTCCGGATCAGAAGG
>WBNQ01024111.1:0-23640 GCA_013401375.1 Spizella passerina | reverse complement strand
TTTAATTAATTTATGGGCCCTTTGCATGGAATTGTGGCAGATGAAGAAATAGAAATGTCCTAAATTTAAAGATCACAGAGAATAAGTTTTAATAATGGAATTATGACTCTGATCTTATTTGTAAGCATGCCTATAATGTTCACAAAGTTAAAAAAAATAGCTTTCTGTCTCTTTCTCTCTTCATTGTTGTTTTGGGGCATTTGATTTTGATGTTCTTATGCAATTTGATCTTACTAAATGTTTCTCAATGCAATACAGCAACATATGTCATTAATGTGGGGAGCTGGGTAACCAGTCCCATCACTGTTTGTGAATCAGCCTATCACAGGCAGCAGGAAAGCAGAAAAGTTTCAGCCAACCTCAATTAGAAAAACATGCCCAAGGCATTTGGCTATAGCATAAAAAGAAATGCATCAGGCTCTCCCAAGAGGAAAACTAAATGTGTACACTGTTGAACAAAAACAACTCATTATTTTGACATTGATATGGTTAACAGAATAAGGAATTATTCCCAGTGAAGGAAAGGATAAACTGGAAAAGGATGATCTGTGCATTGCAGGTGCTGAAGTTGTACCCTAAAAATATAAACACTAGTCTTTTGTCAGCAATTAGCTATTCCCTTATCATCTTTCAGATTGTAACACTGTGAACTGGGAATTCTCTCCTGAAGGAAAAGTGTCCTTACATGAAGTATAAAGTCATAGAGATGATTCTGCTATTGATCAACCTCTTCACAACATGAATGCTTGGAAAAGAGGTAATACACTAAAAAAGGAATATTTTCAATTTGTTGACTCTTCAGTCTGTGACATCAAAATGTTTAATATTGCCTCACAACCCTCATGAGATACTTGATAATCATGTTATAGATTATAACTCTGAAGCATCTGGAAGATTAAATAACTTTCCCTTAATAACTTAAATACTTTGAGATCACACACAGATTTCATGTTTTGGTATGACAGCAAGTGATAACCTGAGCCAGGATAATTCCCAAACCCCCTTATTTCCCTTCTCTATTAGCAGTTTACCAGATTTGTGGCTTGCAGGATAAGGAAGAAGGAAAGAAGAGAAGAGAAGAGAAGAGAAGAGAAGAGAAGAGAAGAGAAGAGAAGAGAAATAAGTGCAGGGTGTTTCTATTAATCAACTCAATAAATCAAGGCTATCTCTCTACAATTTTTGGTGTCCACTGGCATCAGACTACTTTATGAGATTATGTTTTATGAATGTCTATTTTAAAATAACATATAGATAATAATAAATGTATTTTTAAAAATTAAAATAAAAAGTGGTTTAGCAAAACTGATAGAACAGATACATTTGCAGAGGTGGGAAAAGGAACTGAATCTCCCAACCCCACAAGACAGGAATAACTTATTAAATGAGCTGGCATTCACCCTGTTTTACTTGGCAGCATAGTTTGGTGCAGAGGGAATGGTGTTCTTTCCATTAGGAATGCTTTGATGATGACACTGTCACAGAAGAATGAACAGGAATGCTGGACCTGAAGCATTCCTGAAGGTATAGGACTGGCTGCTGGAACTGTGAGCTGGAAAAAAGGTCCTGGAAAAAAATAGCAATAGAGGTGGTATCTCAACAATAGCTTCTGAGGAAACTTCACTTGGAATGTTGATGGGGAAAGTGTAGGGTTAGGGATAAATGCTGAACAGCTGTGTCAGAAGCACCAGGAAAAAGACTGGGAGAGCTGTGGAGGCAGCGTGGGAAGGAACTCAGACTTGCAAAAACCTAAATAGGTGCCTGACCTTCACCTGTAAGGACCATCCTACCTCTCTTCCTTCACATTGCTAGCCAGGCAATGAATTTTTAATTTCCTTCTTACAAAGGAACAAGGAAACAATTTGTTCATTACAAATTACACATTTTGTGGCTGTGCTTTATCACTTTGAATAGGGTAGAATTTTTTGCTTCACAGACGAAGCAAATGTGGGAATGTGGGAAAAATAGAACTGAACTTGTGATGTAGCCAAAGTATCTTCTGATTTAAGGGGCTTTGATATGGAAACAGAATCCTAAAATGGACTGCAGAAGTTGTTCCAGTGACTAGGATAGTAGAGTTTGATGAAATTGTTTTCATTAGGAAATCAATAGGAAGAAAGACATGTTTGTCTCACATAAAATACCTCTGTATGCTATCTATTTTCTTTGGGATAGACCTTAGCAATTCATCTAGAGGTATCAGATCAGTACCTCCCCTACTGAAATACATTTTTCCCCATTCAGTAAAATATTACAATTATGTCTCTGACAAGTATAGACTGAAGTGGTCTGGGAAAATACCAGTGTGGTTATGATGAAGTTAGGAAGACTTTGGATTGAGTCCATATACATCTCTGCAAGAAGAGATTTAAAACTATGTCTATAGTTATCTGCACTTCTTTCAGATTTGTAATAACTGCTGATAATTTTGTTCTTAGGAACTAGGCTCAAAAATAAAAAGCCTCATCTGATTTTATTAATGAGAGTTCCACTGTAAGGGACAGAACTGTGACCTGGTTAACTATAAACTCAACGAGCTATTTTCATACAAAGCCCAATAGCAAAGGGAATAAGTTAAAGGGAAGCAAAATTGAAACAATGAATCTTGATGATTAAAGGGAAACGTAGATCTGTGTCAAGAGAAGGAAGACATCCAAAACGAAAAGAAAAGGAAGAAGGCAGGAATCTGACCAGGCATGGGAGAAGTGGGTGGGCAAGCATTATTACTCTGTTAGAACATTTTCTGTTTAAAATAATTGTTGAATTCTTAAAAAACTGATTGGTCTTCTGCTATTCTTGGTCTGGAAACTTTGCAAGTTTCAAGAAACTGCCATATGTGTATCAGAATTCCTTGTAAATTGCCTCTCAAGCACAGCATTCATTTGTTAATTCCTATGAAAATTAGTTTATGTATTTTGATTCAGCTGCTATAAAAGAAGAAGGTGATAAAACTATTCCAAAACACTTGCAAGCAGACAATGTGGCAGTGATAGCTGTTTGGATCCTCTTTTTCTCACTGCTCTTCTTGTACTGTTAGCAGTTAAAACCCAGTGTTTCTATGTGACCTCAGTTAATCCAAGCATCACAGAAATCTTATTTATTGCATAAAATTTCATCCAGGTGTTTTCTGTGACACTTGTGAAGATTACTCCAAAAGATTACAAGTAGGTATGTTGCAGTAAATATGATGCAGAGGAAACAGTTCACTTGTATTTGGACTTGCAATGATGAAAACTGGATTCTCTCAGATTACAGCACTCAGGGTCACATTTAAGATTAAAGTTTCATTAAAATGGTAATTATTTTTTGTTATATATAATTATATAGATAGAAAGTACAATTCTTGCATAGTAAGTTTACAAGATGGAAGGACAAAACATACTATTTTAATGGTAAAGTAGTAATTTGAAGTTTGTTCATAGAGCTTTAACATGAATGTTTCACTGCAGGTTGGATAAAAGTTCAGCTCACTATGAAGTCACTGTGTGTGTTGAACAGAATTATAGGAGGATGGAATTAACTTACAGCTTGTCTTATTTTCATGGTAATGAAAATAGTAAATGATGCATTACTGAAACAATTTAATATTCTACCCATTCCATTTTTTCCACTATTCTTAACATTTCCATACAAAGGACACATTTTAACTGAGATTTTTACATTATATTCCAACTGTTTTAGAAAAAAAATTAAAATAAGGTGTCTCTGACACTAGTTAGTGCAATATATTTCAGTGAGTTCCATAAGATTGTATTTACTGATCTGCAAAGCTATTGACAACTCTCCCTTTATTAAAAGTCAAGGAAGACATGGAAATTTGTGGCAAAGTAAGTACTAAAATATTGCAGCAACACTGGATGATTTATGAAACACGTTCTGCACTCATTGTGGCTGCTCATATTCTAACAAACTCACTCAAGTACCAGGAATTTTTAGTCACCTCTGAACTCTATTTTTTGGATTTTAACTTCTGTGGCACTTACTGAACGAAAGAACAAAGCAAATCTATTTGTGCATTCCAAACTTATTTAATTTTCAGTTAAATAATTTAATTATATGGTCCCTTTAATGGCAAAAAAAGCAAGGTATGATATTCTCACCTCAATATACACTTTTTGCAGCATTTCTGCTACACAACTCAGTTGTCCTGCCATCTCTTTTCTCTTGGTTGGCCAAGGTATGTCCTGTTTAATGCATGTGTTTTAGGAGGTGATACAGAACTGGGCTTCCAGTGATCAATTTCAATATATCTGTTATATTTGACTGATTTTTTCTGGTCAGTTGTGACACTAATTACATATGGAAGGAGGAGTGTTTGGGAAATTTGGAAAATTATCAGGAAAGTGGGATCCACAGATATGACAAGACAGATGCCTGTATCTCTGCCTGCTGAGAACTTCATCCTCCACTCTAATTTTACTTTTTATTCTACATCCTCCACTGTCTTTCTCTTGGTCTCTTCTCCTCCTCCCACTCAGTGACTGCTGCTTCAACTCCCTGGGCATTGAGAAACCTTTGATTTAGGTAATTTTCCTCTCCCATTTGTAGATGACCTGCAAGGTACCTTCATAAGAAAATCCTGATCATGCCACAGCATGATACAGCACTCACAGGTCACCAGAGGAGGTGATTATAAAACAGTTTTTAGGAAAAGATTGAGGAATTACACAGATAAAATGGGCCATTGTGGTCATCCTTGCTGACTTCATGCTCCAGAATTTAATCTCCTAATATCTATGCATCAAGGTTTAGACATGCAACCAAGTAAATCTTTCAGAATCTTTAATCCTGAATTTTTGTCCTAAACCATAGGAAGCATATGACATTAGATGGAATTTGTTGCATCTCAGCCACGTATACACATTTATTATGAGAATTAATTTTAACAGCAGGAAAGGAATTTTATCTAGATGACAAGATATAGAACCATTTTGTTGTGGTATTAATATTTTTCAGCTTTCCCACATGCACATATGACTTCCAAATATGCTTTATCTTTCTCCCTCTCCTTTCCTATGTCTGTCTTCAAATCATTGTTTATTCTCATACCATTCATCCTCTTATTTGTTTGGAAGTAGACTGTCAAAATATTATCAGAACATGTGGACACAGGAGGTTGAAAGTGTGAGGACCTAAGATTAATTAATGAAACTGCTAGCATTTGACTAGGGAAGTTTTGTGTATTTCCTCTGCAAAGGTAAGCAATGCTGTCATTGAAATAACCTTATGCAGAAAATGTGTTTCTGTTGGGGCTCCAAAGTTACTGTGTCAAATTGGAAAGCCAAATTCTAACATTAAAGGGTGGAAGAAGTGTGAATCTCAGTTCATTCCTAAATGTGATGGTGCTACTGAAGCTTCCACAGCATTCTCATAATGGACATTTCACATGCATGCTTGGCACTGTGTTTCCATCCCTTTTGCTTGAGTGAGATTTGGTCTAACCCTCAGCTTTTTGTTTTTCTTAACTCTTGTACTGGATGTTACATACTGCTTGTCTACTGTCAATCCTCAATACAAAAAATACATGAAGTATCTATGAATACTCTTTTAGAATATCCTTTGGTACAAACTGACCATGTAAAGGAGCACAAAACCACCCTCACCTTCAAAACCTTACAGCTGCCTTTCCAGTCTTTCCTGCTGGTACCTGTGCAAATGCTCACACAAGATTTACTGGAATCATGAAAAGGTTTTTTTCAGATCCCCAGATCCTTTACTGGGATCTGGAAAAGCCTCAGCTCAACTCCCTGTGCAGAACTGCTCCTAAACTTAATAGGAATCTTGGAACTTCAAGAGAACGTGAACCATGAGAAGCTTCTAGTCAAGATGTAACTGTTGCTTAGGAGAATGTTTTTAACTTCTCTAGAAATTGGCAGGATTTTAAGTACAAGGGACATTTTAACAAAATTTGTCTTCTCATCTCAAGGTGGTTTTTATATTGAGTTGACATAAATTGGATTTGAATTGCTGCTCCTTATTAAGTAACAAACAAAATCTTTCTCAAGGTCAGGTAAAAAATTGTATGATAATCAAGTGGATGCAGGAATCTGCTCATCAGCTCACCATCGGTTCCAACCCAGTGCATTCTTAGGATATAATTTTAGGGCTTTTTTCTGAGAAGAAAAATTTGGATGAGCCAATGAAAACAGTCATGCCCAGGGCATTAAAATTTTGCTAACTGGATCAAAACTAGGAGGTAATTTAATTCTGTGCTGTTACTCACATGGTAGATGGCTAGAGCTCCCCATGATTAACTATATTAGCATGCTGATGAATGGCTCTCATTTAAGCAGCACTCATCACAGCAGTTAACAGAGAACCAGAAAAGCATAATAATAGTATAGGAATATAAGAAATAACAAGAGTGCATTTGATTGGCCAGGAATGAGTATCTGCTATTTGGAGAATAGGAATTTGCTTATAGTGCAATTATTGAGAAAAAGCCCAGCATTAATTACACAAATCCAGTTTTCCCAGCAGATCAGTGTACAAAGAAATGAATGTAAATAAAAAATAAGGGTCAGTTTGATGAGTGTTTCAGCAATCAAGTTAAAATAATTCTTTCAGTATAATTATACATGTGTTTTGGCTAGAACAATTGAATTAAGTGATTCTACACTGAAAAATAAGTGCAGTGTTCATCTGGAGCACTCTTATTGAAAGTGATAGCATGATGCCATTAGGAAACTCAACAAGACACTCTACATTCATGCAGTAAGAGAAGAAGAAGTCTGAACATCTGTTTCCCGCTATTGAATTCACAAAAGGGGCTTCGTGGGCAGGGAAGAAGTGAACAAACAATAGTTGGAGAAGGTTATCTCTGACATTTAACAAAATGTTCAAGTATCACAAAAATGACGTAATGTGAGAATGAAATGTCTGAAATAATGGTGTGCTAAAAGTTAGCTTGGCAAATGAAGCACAGATAACAAGAACTAGCCAAACCTCTGCCCATCACTCTCTAAAATGTGTACAATGAACGATCAGTTTATGAACAGCACACTTTTTTATTCAAGATGTACAAGGTAGCATGAAATCGTTTTAGAGAAATATGCAATAAAGTTTCACCAAATATTTCTCTAGCCATTAGGAAAAAGTGACAATTAAAAGATGTGTCTGTAAGTGTTAAAAAATTCCAGACATAACAGTCAAACTAAAGAAAAAACAGAGTTTTATCTCGGATGTGACATTTTCTTTTCTTCTTTTCTTTTCATTTCCACAACCACGAGTATTGGAAAGGGAGCAATAATAAAAGATAAATGGAAGCAAGAATCAACTCGCTGCCAAGGGCTGTAATACAATACCTCAGCATTTCAAGGGTAAATCAGTGTGAACTGCGTTTGCCGTCCCTCTGAAAAAACGAAGTATTAAACTTCCGTTCAGTCAATGCGGACTGCTCAAGGGTAGGAAATCGGTGTCAGACAGGGAAAAAAAAAATAAAAAGGGGGGGATAAATGAGGGGGGAAGGGGAAGTGTAAAAAAAAAAACCCAAATAACAAAGCAAAACCAACAGCAACCGTAAACAAAAAAAAACAAAACAAAACAAAAAAAAAAAACAAAACCAAAACAGACAAAACCCCAACCCAAACAAACAAACCCAAAGCCGGGTTTCCCAAAGAGAGCACCGAGCTGAGCGCATGGGGAGAGGCAGCGCGGCTGCTCCCAGCGCGCTCCGCTGCGCTCGGGGCACGGCGGCGGCTGCGGGCGGCGAGCGGGGCGGCGAGTGCGGCCCCGGAGGCGGCCCCGCAGCCCTGCCCGGGCCGGGGGGAGCCCTGGCTGTTCCCCCGGGCCAAGGGGGAGCCCTGGCTGCTTCCCTTCAGCCAAGGGGGAGCCCTGCCTGTTCCCCCGGGCCGAGGGGGGAGCCCTGCCCGCCTGCCCAGGCCAGGCAGGGAGCCCGGCCTGCTTCCCCTTAGCCGAGGGGGGAGCCCTGCCTGGGCCAAGGTGAGAGCCCTGGCTCCAGCCGAGGCAGGAGCCCTGCCTGTTCCTCCCCTGTCAAGGTGGGAGCCCTGTCTGCCTGCCGGGCCAAGGGGGGAACTCTGCCTGCTTCCCTCCCAGCCGAGGTGGGAGCCCTGCCTTCCTGCCCGCCCCAGTCCAGGCGGGAGCCCTGCCTGCCGGCTCCCCCCGTCCCTCCCTGCCAAGGTGGGATCTCTGCCTGCCCTCCCTCCCTGCCAAGGTGGGATCTCTGCGTGCCCTCCCTCCCTGCCAAGGTGGGAGCCCTGCCTGCCTCCCTGCCCGCCCCGGCCGCGGTGGGATCTCTGCCTGTCTGCCCTGCGCTGCGGCGAGCTCGCTGTCAGCCTTGCGGCGGGGCTCTCCGCGCGGGCTCCTTTAAATTGAGGGCGTTTCGTGTGTCTCGCCGGCTGCTCTCGGGTTTAAAGAGAAAGGGGCCAGAGCGAAGCGGGAAGGTGATCTTTGCCCGGCGGCTCGGCGGTGGGGAGTAGGTGCTTTTGTTTCCTTGTTCCCCGGCCCGGGGAGGCCGCGGGGGTACGTGGGGGAGCAGCCGGGCTGGGCTGGGCTGGGCTCGGGGCGCACCGCTGGCTGCTGGTGGGGGTCGCGGGGTTTTGGTGTGGGTTTTTCCCTCCCGCTCGCTACCGTGGGAGCTTGGAAGCATGGCGGAGGCGGAATGAGAGCGAGCGTGGGTGTGTGGCGGAGATCCACGCGTGGCTCTGCCGAGGCTCAGCGCCGTGAGGATGCGGGCGGCTGGCGGGCTGCCTGGGCATCCCGCGGGGGGCCGGGGCTGCGGCAGCTTTGCTTGGTCCTGCCCCCGAGGGGCAGACCTGGGAGCAGCGCTTCCAGCGCTCATGGCAAAGCCATTAGCTCAGCCCGGCTGCGGAGGGGCCCCGAGCAGGACAAACGCATCGGACTCCGCGGCGGGTGAGAGCGGGGCGGGCAAGGAGGGATGGGGGGTGGCTCTTACTCACTGTGCGCTCACCCCTGGCCCCAACCTCTGGTTTATCTTAATGGCTTCTCGAGGCAGCCCTGGGGTGCTCTGGTGCGAGAGGAGGAGGGCGGGTTTGTGCGGGGCTGCGGCAGCGGCGGGCGGAGGCGGCCGAGCTGCCCCGGGCGCTCCCGGCCCCTCCGCCGCCCCCCGAGAGCGAGAAGCGGAGCCTCCTTGTGCCAAAAGCCGCTCTTAGTTAGCCCGGGGCTCTTGGTGTCCTCTTCAGGCTCTAGATTCAAATCTCCGGGGACGGAGTTTCGCTTTTGAGAAGGCTCTGTTTCTTTGCTAGCGTTCTAGGTGTAAGGAACGAAGGTTGCTGTGATCTGGGATTGCTGTGAGCATCCTGGTGCGGTGGTGACATCTCAGCCTGCTGGCTCTGCACGCTCTGTTTCTTCATTAAGGTTCTAGGTGTAGGGAATGATGGTTGCTGTTATCTGGGATTGCTGTGTGCATCCTGGTGCAGTGGTGACATCTCAGTCTGCCGGCTCTGCACGCTCTGTTTCTTCATTAAAGTTCTGGGTGTAGGGAATGAAGGTTGCTGTTATCCGGGATTGCTGTGAGCATCTTGGTGCAGTAGTGACATCTGCACACTCTGTTTCTTCATTAAGGTTCTGGGTGTAGGGAATGAAGGTTGCTGTTATCCAGGATCGGTGCAGTGGTGACATCTGCACGCTATGTTTCTTCATTAAAGTTCTATGTGTAGGGAATGAATGTTGCTGTTATCTGGAATTGCTGTGAGCATCTTGGTGCAATGGTGTTATCTGCACGCTCTGTTTCTTCATTAAAGTTCTAGGTGTGAGTAATGAAGGTTGCTGTTATCTGGGATTGCTGTGAGCATCTTGTTGCAATGGTGACATCTGCATGCTCTGTTTCTTCACTAAGGTTCTAAGTGTGAATAGTGAAGGTTGCTGTTATCCACGATTGTTGTGTGCATCCCAGGGCAGTGGTGACATCTGAGCCTGCTGGCTCTGCGTGCTCCTGGGGGAGTGCAGCTCCTGGGACAGCAGGACGGATGCATTGCAGGCTCCCCAGTGCACTTTCAACATACTTCTGACATTACTCTGCAGTGAAAAATGAACGAATTATTATTGGTTTTCCATGTGCATGATGTGTTTTTTGTTTCGTTGCAAAGTGGATGCTGTGCCAAGTATAACAGTTTGGTGAGGGTTTCGTGACGTGGATTGTGATTTAATAGGGAGTTTCTAAATAGGGCATTCCTGAATTCATTCTGTATGGTGCCATGAGCCATCTGTCAGGATTATACTGCCCTTTTTGGAACCATGGTCAAACCTATATGAAGGTAGTGAAGTGCTGAAGAGTCAATACTATCCTCAAGTTCTTGCTGCCACTTACTTTATCCTGCTGACTTATTTGGTCACTTTATTTATTTTACCTACAGTCTTATTTAAATTGGCACACTTACTATGCACAGTACCTCTTCAACTCCACTTTACACCTCTCAGCTAAACTTAACACTAATTTCAGGACAGGATTTAGAAATGGAACATCATAATTAAAAGCAAAGCTGATGATTGGAAGTCAGCTTGTAGTACTGCATAGTGTCCTTACCACAAGAGACACTTGTGCTCCTTGTGAGATGTGATATGTCAGTTTAAATATGTATTTTGTTTTTTAACTGGTGGGGGTTGAAACTTTTGTACTAATTTTTAATGGCTATTTTGCTTAGACAATCAGAAGAACATATAGTGAGAGCCATGCAAAGAGGAATCAACTTCAGAGGTTTTGGACATTGTTAGGAATCAGGCTCAGTTTCCAGAAGTTACAATTTTGTGAGCAAGTAGATATTGAATGTTTCTAAAGTTTTGCTTTAGGAGCATTCAGTTTGTCCGTGGGAGAAAGACTTTCTGCTTTCCTTTTGGTAAGGAAGACATTATCAAGGCAATAAAATGGTTTCTAGGCACAGTCCTGAGGATGTCTAGGCTTCAATGATTAGAACAGATTTTACAGTGCAGTTAACTTTGTTTTGGTCTGGCCTCAGACCAAGGGCCTTACAGGTATAAAGTATTGGTAGGCTCTTGTGCCAGGCTCTCCATCCTCCCCCCAAAGTGCTGTACACACTTGTAATGGGTGTTCATAATGTAAAGGACAAAGCCTTCTTGTGATTAAAACTTACTCTATCCGTGTAGATCACATTTTGATGCAAGCCATGAAAAATTCTAATTGATTAATGAGTTTCAGATGGTGGTTCCCCTTCAGTGCCCCCCCCCTGCTCCTAATGTACAGTGTGTTCCAAGTTAATCTGGGAAAACTCAGAAACCTTGGGCTAAATTGGTTGTGGTATTGTTTATAAGGATAATAAAATATCTAGAGAAATTAAATTTCCTCATAAAGATATGCTGCTGTGTTTGTCAGCTTATGTTTTATCTGCTTGTTTATAGTAGTGGGCAAAGTAAAGATTAGATGTAAGGTACCTGTATGATAATGCAGATAAGAATGTTGTTTCTTACAGAAGGGAAAGCTCTGCAAATAGCTCTTGAAGAGGAAATATGCAAGGTAGCAGCAGAATGACTTTAAAAATGATTGTGTTTGTTTTTATGTATGTAAATGGACAAAAGGAGAGTGATTACTCTTGTGTAGCAAACTGGAAGTTGAAGGTGGTAAAAACTGACTAGGTAACATCTCACAGCGAGTGGCAAGTCTCTGAGTTTTTTCTTACTGTTTCTTTTAGTCCATTTTTAGCATTTCAAGAAAAGGAGCTTTCACACTTTCATTTGGGAAAGTCATTCCACTGTGTAGCAGATCTCACCATGGAGGACAGTTTCCTAACATTAAAAAATGAAAAGTTTTTAGTTATTTTTGTGGCTCTCAAAGGAAGGCATTCATATATCTTTTTTCCCCCTCTTTCTGCATGTATGTGCGTATATACACATATGTGTATATATGTGGAAAAACAAGAGCAACCTTTAGTCTTTGAACTGATATTATACTCTGAAAAATATGTCAACACTGAGACAGGAAAACTGAAGTAAGTTTTAAAATGTGCATGTATTTATCCTTGTTTCTGCCATGTCTATAAAACTGGCACTTGATGATGTGAAGGTGGAGATGGCAATATAGGTCCCAAATTGTGGGCAGCTTCATTTCTACGTGCACAATTGTGCATTTTGTTCTGCAGCTCACTGTTTATGAACACTGAATCTCAGCCCTTTTCTGCACTCAGCTTGCTGTTGCAGTTAGGGAATGATGCATGCAGTCCATTTAAACTGCAGTAAAAATTCAAAAGTTCTGTTCTTTTCCATCTGCTTGAGGTGATTAGAGCTAGCAGGGAGATCCAGCAGAGACCCTTGCCAGATACACTCGTGAGCTCTGTTCTGGCGTTTGATCCTGTGTCTCCTCTCCTTCCAGGCTGGCTGCTTTCCAGGAGCATTACCTTCTCTCTGAGACAGCAGGAGATTGTATTTATGGCTGATACCCCTCTGTCAAAGCCAGTGTACAGGCCAGTGCTCAGGTTCCAGCTGCTTCAGAGAAAATCTCGCTGACCTTGTCTGAGTTGTGTCTGTTCCCTCCATCACTCACAGTGAAGCACCTTTGCTTCAGAGGTGATTTGATTGGTCACTGTAGCAAATGCAGACATTTGCTTCGTGACAGATTTTCCCCCTCCATAGACACTTTTAACTCGTTTTTATTGTTTTCTAAGTAAATACAAAGAAAAATGCTTGTTTCACTGGATACTTCACTTCTATGCTAATTCTTCAGTCATAAACAGCAAGTGACACAGCAAGACTTCTTCATTCCTGACCTGGAAGGATTGTATGTGGGAGCAAGCTGCAGGAAATGGTTCAAGCCCCTTTTTGTGTGAGAATTAATGCACATTTAATTGGGAACCAGGTTGAAGTGACAGTGAAACTCATGTGGTGCAGAGAGCCCTGCATAGCCAGCAGCTACTCAGTGTAAGCTGTTAGGCATACATGCTGGGACTGGATGGGTAAATTGGAGTAAAAACTTAATGGTTTACATGATTATCTAGCAGCTTGGAGCATATGTATTTTCTCTGTATGTATATCTATGCATACATGCAAGCTTTTATATGTATACAGTTTTTCCTCCCTTTTTATACTTGGTTCAAGAAAATAATCACAATTTTGCAGGTAAGGAGGGTGGTTGGAATAGGGAAGGGAATTGAATCTGGGGATCTGCTGCTGAGTGCTTCATTGTGCATCCAGTTTTACTTTCTGGATTCAACAGTCTTTGCCTCCTGTGTGTTTTGAGTACACTGTATCATTCTTGATTACTTTTTTCCTACCTTCTAACCCTAACAAAAGCTGGTAGAAGCACAGAAGATCATTTGTTTGATTCTCATTGCTTTCACCTGATGATCACTGATAACAATCATCAGATAGTGTAAGGTTACTCTGCTGGCAAAATACAAGCAATGAACTGCAATAAACAGATAACTAAATGCCCTACTGTAGAGCAAAATAAGAACTTCACTGTTCAGTAGGAGCAAGCAGAGAGAAACAGGACCTTTTAGTGTGTTGAATCTGATACACATTTCTGGGTGTACTGTAAACCATCCCACACTGAATTCTTCATTAGACAATGAGGCTAAGAATTTGAGACATCATCCTCTCATTGAGAGAGGCTGAAAAAAGGGTTGTGCTACATAAATATGAACTGTAACAAAACAGGATGAAAAGTAGTCAAAGACTGTTCCTCATCTACATTCTGAATAGTAGGGGGAAGCAGTTGCTTTAAAGCATTTAGAGGTAAGTTTTGAAAATGCTTCTGCATATGACGTCAGCCTCAGCAGTTTACAGAGAAGTGTAACATTCTATAAAATATTTGTCATGTTTGTGTTGGCTGGTTTTAGACAGCTGCATATATGGTGACTTGATGTTGCTGTTAGAAAATAGTGAGATTAGGAAACCCAATATTTTTTGGCTCCTTGGTTCATACTTTGCCTGCCAAAAGGAAAAGGATGAAATATTTGTTTGGGCCAGAGACTTGCCTCAGCTGTGGTGATGTATCCTTGAAAGCTGCTGTCCACCTCTGATGCAAGTTAGTCCATCCCTCTGACCTCACTGAGAAATTGTCAACAAACTTTTCTTCAGTTCACTAAAAATGAAGTATATGAAGAGATTTGAAGGTATCTGAGTGATGAAACAAGGGCCTGGCCTTTGCCACAGGGAGAATCTTCAAATAGATCTTGAAGGAGCTCAGTTCCATTGCTGTCACCTTCACAGAACTCTCACATTTTGGCTTCTTCGTGCATCCCAGCTACTGTCTGATGAAGTTCTGATAAGTATCTAATAAATACAATTGATGAAGTAGCTGAACCATTTATTGAAACTTGGGTACTTCAGTACTGAAGTATTGTGAAGGCTTAAGTTGAATTTAACAGGTTCAGTAGCAATCAGTGTTTGCATGAAGGATAATTCAGAGCTGGAAAGTTTCTGGTGCTTGCAGTTTGATAACTGATCTCCAGTATAACTTGCAGAGTTTGTGACAGGAGATATTCTGCTCCTTGGAAGCTGAGTCTTAATTTTTTAATAATTAATTTTTAAAGTCCAAGGTAGGAATTTTGTGGATTTTACTGGAGTGTAGGGCAGTTTTTCAGAAAGGTAGTGGAGAAGTGAAAAATTTTGGGTTTATTTTGGACATGAAATCAAAGAAAATTTACACAGAGGTAAGGTTGGCTTGTATGTGATTTATCTGTGATTTTTCAGGCTCTTTATCAGTATTAACTTTTTCATTCCTCAGTCCTCACCTTGCATGCCCACTTCACAAATTAGTGCGTACATTATTTTCTTCAGGGCTTTATTTCAAGCAGACCTTGTCCCAGTGCAGAGATACATGAATCAATTTCACCTTCTAGAGTGAAAATGATCAATGCATCTCTATATTTCTATCTCATTTTCACCTTTATTTTGTCACCTGTCTGGCTTTTGTTATCTTTCCAGTTTCTCATTCTGAGGATGGGTCATATGAAAACCACCTTAAACTCAGAATACCCTTCCTGTCTCTCTTTTTTTCTTCTTACTTACCAGAGTTACTATGAGACTGAAGCACCCTTGCATCCTCCAACATCTTTGCTCTCACACTTTTCTTCCCTGAAGAAAAGTTTCTTGGGACTTTACACAGCCTGATTGCTGCATTAGGTCAATATGAAATACACTTAAAGACAATTCTGTATTTTAGAGACAAACTGAAATAACATCCCTATCCCCCCAATTCTCTACTCTGCACTTCCACAGAAACAAACCTGAAATGTAAATATACTGCAGTGCTTCTTCCACAGACACTCGTGGAAACCCAGGCTGCTTCCATGTAGCCGTTTGAGAAGCCTTCCTTCTGTTTTATCTTGTCTTAAAGAAATGTTTCTTTGAGACCCTAGAATCCTTCAGCCCCACCAGTGTCAGCAGCCTGTGTTGTGTCTGGGTGACTGTCAGCCATCTCATAATGTTGGGGATTAATTAACCCATAATTAGCCCAAGGTTCCCATATAGAGCACTCATATTCATGGTCCTGGAAATGATGAAGTAGGATGAAAGAAAAGGGTCTTGCCTGTTATTTTCTTCTTCACAGCCCAGCTCAGTGTGTGTGTGTCAATTTTTACCCTTCTATTAGAGCAGACCCTGCATGGAGTGTCCTGATTAATATTGCTCTGAGCATCCCTCAAATATAAAATAACAAAACATTTGGGTTGGAAGGCACCTCCAAGTGTCATCCAGTCTAACTCCCTCCACAAAGCATGTAAATAAAATGAAATTATTCCCAGTGAAGAGGTGCATGGTGTAAGTGGTTCCTTTAGTGAAACAGTTCTGCTTTTTCTGTTGTATTTTTCCAATTTGTATGTAAAGAGAAACAAATTGCAGGATTTTCCCAAATATTTAGATACATACACTCAGGAATAAGAATTCTCTCTCTTTTATTTTCTTTTTTTTTTAATTATTTTTATTTTTATTTTTTTGCATTTTACCACTATCATTGCAATGGTAATTCAAGAGAAAAAAACTACTTCTGGCTCTCACTGTATCAGTGGAGGTTACAGACCCCAGAAAATGGTCAAAATTATTTGAAAGTTCTTTCTGGAAAGAAAGAATGTGATAGATCCTTGATCTTTCCCCTATAATCTTTGATGACAGCTGGTGTCAGTTACCTGTCTTGCCTCTGTTTCTATCCAAAATTATTTGAAAGAGGAATTTATGTGATTCTGACTAACATAGAGAAACTTTAAATATACTGTCATTGAAATTCCTTAGCTGTTGGGAGCTTCTAGTGTGAATCAGTTTATTTTGAGAGTGACAGTCCAGATTGATTTTTGCAGAGCTAACAGTTCAAGTCTTTTCCCTCCCCTCCCTTGCAGCCTGCTCTAAATGAACAGGTATGATTTGAATTTAATTAACCAGGAAGCCATAAATCCAAGCTGACATTTTTACAAAGTCAGTTTCACAACAGAGCTGTGCATGAGTTAAGTACTTGAGTCTGCTTTAAAATCCTCTGCCTTCAAGGAAACTTTGATACATAAGAATTTTTTTTTGTTAGAAAAATGTAAGATCTATCCATAATTCAGAAATATGTGGGTTTTTTTTTTGTGTATCTTTTTTTTTTATGTATCTTTTTGCTTCTCACCCACTGTAAAAAAGTTGTCTAATTTCAATAAGAAGTATATTTGTAGTGAAAGCTGTGCCTATCTCAAGGGCAAGCTAAACTTCAGGACTTGGGGTGAGGTACTGTCAAAAAAAGCTTATGCAGACCTTTTTGCAAACATGGAGTTTTGTTACACAGAGTAGGTTAAAAATGCTGAAGTATTTTAATACAAGTATTAAAATATCCCAATTATCATTACATACATTAGGAAAAATCAGTTACAGCACAATTTTATGGAAAGGCAAGGGTTTTTTTTCACATTTAGCAAATATTGTCTCCTTTGACGTAGAAATTGGTTTCAGTATATTTGTTATTCAGGCCACAATGGATAGTATAATAAATTGTTCTTTTTTTGTGCTGTTGTTTTAAGGTCACAAATATCTCTTACCTGCTATGAAAGTTATGCAAAGGACATAGGGAGAGTGTTTGCAGGTTCATAAATTGACATGTCTTACTACAATTGGTGTGGAGAACAGGCAAAGAACTCTTCCTTATGGGTCCCACAGTCACTTAATGTCTGTCTGGTGCCTCCTGTACAAGACCTGGTGTGGGGGTGTTTGAGGGTCCCCAGGATGAGGGAAGAAATGAGAATCTGACTCCATGTTTCAGAAGGCTGATTTATTATTTTGTGATATATATTATATTAAAGAAAATGATATATTAAACTATACTAAGGAAAGAGAAAGGAGACATCAGAAGGCTAGAAAGGAATGAGTAATAAAATCTTGTTACAGATTCAGAGAGTCCAACACAGCTGGCTGTGATTGGCCATTAATTAAAAACAATTCACATGCCCCTGTCGGTAAACCGTATCCAGACCACATTCCACAGCCATCAAATAATCAATGTTTACATTTTTTTCTGAGGCCTCTCAACTTCTCAGGAGAAAAATCCTAGCGAAAGGAATTTCATAAAATATGTCAGTGACACCCTTGTGTCTGCTGGTCTACCAGGCAAGGAAGTATTTCAGCTCACTGCTACAATTGCTACAAGATTCTTTCAGAGAGGGAAAAATAACCTTGCATGCTTCTGCCCCAGGTGGAGAACTAGTCCTTGAGGCAGAGGTAGGTCCAGTGGTTCTAACAGCAGTGGCTCCTGCGACTGGCAATGCTTAATGCATCATGTGTTAAAGATTAGTTGTCTTACCTGGAAAGTTTCAGTAAGTCATCACTGAAGCAGAGGAGAATTTGGCAAGTGGCAAGTGTGAGTGACCAACACTAGCTGTTCTGCTGCTTTCTGAAGAAATAATGCTTTTGAGTCAATATATTCGGTGTAGTTTTTCCTTGAATAATTTTGAAGCTGTAGAATAGGCTGTTTCCATTTGGTTACAGCATTTATTAATTGTTGATAAGTTTGCTGTAGGAGCACAATTTGGTTGTTGCCATGTTTTTGCTGGGCATGGTCCAAAAATCTCTGAAGCTCTCCCGTTAATCTGAATTGGTATTGGGTGTTGGGTCAGGCATCATAGTGAGTTGTTAGCTTTGTGCAAAATGTTTATTTTCATTTGATCTTAGTAATTCCTTGCGGAACATTTTGTTGTGTTGGCAACATGTAGCTTGGTGAGTACAAATGAGATTGACATTTATCTGTATGATTTAATCACTTACAAAAAAAAATCCATTAACAAAACAAAGGTTTGGTCACTGGTGTGTGTGACCACATATTAGATCCACCTCTGTTTGTCTGATACCTGATTTCTTAGACGTGTCCAGCCTGGCCTTGATCCCCATTCCAGAGATGGGCACTATATTCTGGTTGGGATTATCGTCTACAATTCTAAAAATGGCACACACGTGAGACTTTAATTGATATAATGAAGAATTTTTTTCTTTTTTCTTTGTTTTTACATAATTTTGTGAGCAGGGACGAGCGGATAAGCCATGTGCACTGCCCTGAGCCCCAAGGCACGAGGGCCTGGCCTCTCGGACATGCACCAGTACAGCCAGTGGCTTGCCAGCAGACACGAGGCCAACCTGCTGCCCATGAAGGAGGATTTGGCCCTCTGGCTCACAAACCTACTGGGTAAGGTGCAGCAAGATGGAATACACATACTTGCACTGTTAGCTGGGGATTCAGATTTCTTCGTGTTTCAAAAATAAAGTTATGATTACATAGCTAGCATCATGTAACAAAAATATTAGCAAGGTCAGAAAAGCTGATGAGTCATTTGCCTCCATTGTGTTTCTGTGAGTAGCATAACTGAATATTATACATTCTGTGTTTAGTTTTCTTTCAAATTTCCTTGTCATTCTTTTTTTTGTTTTGCATATATTTTCTGTACCTATACGACCAAGATGAATTATACTAATTGCTGCATTCACCTATGTCTTCCATTTTTACTGATGGGCCTCCTGAAGACTATGGTGTAGTGACTGTCTTGAGCAGGAGGAACCATTTAATAGCTCTTCTCTGACCAAGTGGTCAAGTAATTTTAATTGCTGTCCAAGGCAAGGCATGCTAAACCTGTGCAAAGAGGGGTTTGACCTAGCTTAGCTGGGACCTGGAGATTTACTGGTGTGCAGACAAAGCTTGCTGATGTCAGAAGAGGATGCAAACCAAAATTGAGGGAAAAAAATCAGGTACATATAAAAAAGAGCAAATGAGATTGTCCCTGGCAGGAAGGAAAGAGATGTGCAAATTATTCAAGAAGGTGGAATTTAGAAATTTACTTTGAGAATTGCAAATTATTCAAGAAAGTGGAATTTAGAAATTTACTTTGAGATGTGCAAATTATTCAAGAAGGTGGAGTTTAGAAATTATGAGTTGGAAATAGTATGTTGTTTGCTGAGAACACTCAGGTAAAAATATCTTTTATGTGGTCTCTGTAAATACAGAGGATACTACCAAAGGAATAGATGACTTAGAGAATACCTCATCCTAAGGGAGACGTGCCAGTAATTCCTCTCATTAAATAAATAGAGGAAAAATATTCCAGAAGCTATGTTTGCATGAAACTTTAGTTGATGGGATTTTGGAAGAAAATTTGGTGTGCACAGTTTTGGATGATTTAATTTTTTAAAAAGAATTCTGAAAATCTGTTCTCGTGAGACATGGGCAGTGTCTTGTCATGGCAAATGCTGTAGTTAAACCATTCCAGTGATATCATACAGTAACAGAGTATATCCAGTGTCTTTCATCAGCTCATTCTATATTGCTCTATTTCCTCTTTTTTAAGAGAAAGAAAAGGAAATATCACTTATGTTATGACGGATGTGATCAATAAGCACAGTGTCAATAGAACACAATATTTTGCAGGTAGACAATACTTGTTTTTGAGTTGAGTTATGAATCCACAACTGCAAAAGTGGCAGGTGTTTTAAATGATTTATTTGCATGGTACTTCCATTTAAATTAATGTGTTTTGAGTATAAAATTGTCTATGCAAAACCAGAACAAAATTCAGAACTTTTCATTCCAATTATCACAAGACAGTAATCCAATGGACTCTTTTTGAATTGGAAGCAGCACATTCCATTAAGGATTCAAGATATTGTTTAAATGTTTTAAACAATGAAGTTTTAGTGATCCACTCAAAAACAAACAGAAGATTGCTTGCAGTTTGTAACAGAGTTCTCCCAGTGATAAATTTAGGAATGAGGTCACTCTTTGAGTAAGAAAGTAGCAACCAGCAGGAGGTTTCGAAATGCCAACTGTAATTAAATATCTGATTTTTCATATGGACACCAAGTTCTGCACTGCAGGACTGAATGGGCACAACCTTATTTTAATTAAGCAGTGTATACAGTTCATTTGCTTAATGCATCCCCCCACACCTTCTTGCCCCAAGCTCTCCTTTTCTCAGAGTTTGTGCTGATGAATTGAAATTATAGTGTTTTGTTAGAGTGCTTTGAATTCCTATGTAGACATTGTTATTCAAATTAATAATTCAATCAAATTAAAATTCACATTCAAAATAAATGAGGTGTGAATTAAAATAATTATTATTCATAAGAGTATATTAACTCAGAATTCAAATTTGTTTAATTACTGCATAATTTGGATAAACTTTAAATAGAGAAGGTATGTGTGAGGATGCTGCTGTACAGTAAAATAGGAATGAATATACAGCATGCCTTGTTCAGCATCCAAAAGGATAGAAGAATATGGAAGGCTTTTTTTGTTTGTTTTGGGATTTTTCCTGTCTATGTGGAAGAAGTAACGTATTTTGAATTAATGGTCAGTAGATCTTTACATGCATGGATGTGCAAGTAACATGGAGCAGATAATTCTGTGTGTATCCACATCCTGGCTTGCTCTGTCTGTATCTTCTGAGGCTTCATTGTAAGTGGCCTTATTGCAGTTTTCATGCAATAAGATTCCTCAATTAATAAAGGAAATGAATATGCATTTCATTTAATTTTTGCTGTTCTGTTTCATTTATATTTTGTCATTCATCTGTACTAGGACTCAACAAGGACACATAATATTTTCAAATAAATATAGATTTTAAAAATAGTATTTTAGGCAAATACAGGGCTGAAACTCTTTGAGGTAGTTTGATCAAGGGATGGTTTTTTAGGAGATTTTTATGGAGAGACAGTTATGTTCTATGCAGTGTTACTGGAAGTTGGAATGGTGACGGTTTTGCAGCAGCATAGCCTGATGTGGTTCAAAATCAAGCTGGAAAACATTACTAGGATATTGCACTTTATAATATGAATGAAGTGTCTTGATATCAGACAGAAAGCAGGAATAGTTAGAATTTGACCTTACCCAATTGATAAATTAGAAAAGTGAGAAACATGGTGCGGCTGGAAAATAACATTGGAAGAACTTTTAATCCTGAGACTTTGCATATTTAATTTAGCATGGACATTGTTGTGGGGGGTTTTGTTTAGCAATCACCAGTACTTTTGTGTGCACTTTGCTAATTATTTTTTGGAACCATGTCAGAGAAACTCAGAGCTTCTGAGAGGACAGTTCATCTTTACAGCTCCATTGCTGAATAGATTTTAGCTGTCTCTACTCTGGGGGATGGAAAAAGGACATTGCAGATGAAATCCATGTGTCAGATAGGATTAACTCATATGATATTGTACCTTAGAGCATTTGCAAAGTGGGGCATGTCAGTGTTGTGGTTTGTCTGCTGGAAAGGAAGATTGCAGCCATGGATGTTGTGTCTCCTGTCCTTGCTTCTCTCTGTTGAGCTTTGGTGTCTCAGTTGAGAAGTGGCAGTGACAAAGCTAACAAGATGTGTTAATCTAGCTGATTTACAGGTCGTAATGATCTCTGAGCCTTGTTTCTATTAGGTATAGAGGTGATGAAGCATTTGAGAATGCTTTCACTTCTGACAAACTCCAAATTTGGTAGATTGTACATATTGTTACTTTAGTAGAATGTTCTCGTGGACATTGAAAAGTTCTGTTCCACCCTGAGCAAGCTGCATATGGGAATTAGCACACGTGGGCCACAGAACTCTTCTAGAAGAGGCAAAATGGCAATTTGAAAGATTTGCTTGTCTGCTTTACTCTCTAGTATTGTCTTGTTTTCTTCTGTGTGTCTGCAGAAGCAGAATGGCTGACAAGAGGAGTGGGGCTCCTCACCACCCTGTAGCCTAGGACAGGTACAGAGAGATGGTTTCCCTGTTTCCTCTTGGGCAGTTTTGTGGACCTGTAATCTTTCTCCCCATTCCCAGAGTTTGTTTACAAGCTGCAGAGGGTTATATTGTGTTTTTGTTCCATCCAGCTTCATTTAGCACGTGGGACTGACTGCACCTCAGGCATATGTTGGGTTCCAAGGTTTCAGTCCTGAGCCCTGTTAACAGAAGAGGGCTTCAGAAGCTCATAGCTGAGGGGCCAGGGAATGCAGGATGCTGAGAAACTGGACATGTAAACATTGAACATTGTTTGATGCATGGAAAAGTTACTTGGGTGCAAAAGTGAAGGAGGCTTGGAGGAAAGGAACAGGGGTGAGGATGTTAGGAGAGGCATCAAGTTGAAGACAAGGCTAAGTATTTATAAGGCTGAAGGAGGTGTACAGTTTGAAGTTGGAGAACGGTGAGTCTTCTGCAAAAAACCCTGTCTTTCTTTGATTCTGAATTAAATCTGTATCAGCTTAGTGTTCTTGCTCACCTTGATGCCTAAGAGCATTCTGTAACAGAACATGTATTTTCAACTTCAGCTTAGTGTTCTTGCTCACCTTGATGCCTAAGAGCATTCTGTAACAGAACATGTATTTTCAAATTCAGTTTGTTCAGATCCATCCAGTGGGAAATACAGGTTTAAATTGTCTGAGTATCAAGACTTTCACAGCACTGATACCTCCAGTGATTCTACTAGCACTGATATATTTTCTTACTTAGTTCAGTTGCTTTATAATTTTCTTTATTATCAGCATGCCTTTGGAATTTTTTGTATGTCCCATTTCAAGTAAGTAATAATGTCTCAATGCTTTCCAAATTATTTCTCCTACTGTCAACTATTGTAGAGAGCAGAGCAGTCCTGTCAGAAAAGAACCAGTTTTGTATCTGCATAGTCACTGGCCTTGGTTTTCTTTATTTTTATTACATTTTGTGTTCCTGAATTTATATGCCATTTGAATTGAGAGGCTCAGCAGCAATTGTTTCAGTGGGGCCTCAGTATTGCAGATGTTTCAGAGATTCCCTTGAGTGAAATATTTCTATTTGTAAACTCCTGTTTTTGTGTTACTACACAAAATATACAAATAAAATAGTCCATCAGCAGGTTGTGAGGCTGGAGTCAGTCTTGTCCTGTAGTTATTACCCCAAGTGTGATAGAGGAATTGGCTAGATTTGGGTACCTGGGTCTTTAGGTCCATCTCTTCTGAAGACTGCATTTCTGAGACTTGTAAGGAAAACTTTATCTTCAGCCTCTTGGGCACACACCCAAGGCATGAACTCTCTCCCATTATTTTTTCATGGACCTCCAGTCTGGTTTTATGAGGTCCCCCAGCACTGGTGACCTTACAGATAGTTGCTCGCAGTTTGCCAGTGGTGGGTGTTCAGGTGCAGCTGTTTGACTTTTTGAGGGGACTTTTTCTGGTGGTTGTGGTAGAAAAGAAGGGAGGCAGCCCTTGAGAGGTTTCTGAATGCCTTCGTATTCCTGGATTTTCTTCTCATACTTGCAGTGTTGTTTTTT
>WBNQ01024107.1:0-22304 GCA_013401375.1 Spizella passerina | reverse complement strand
CAGCAGCGTGGGAGACAGCAGCCAAGGAGGAACACAGTCCCAGAGAACAGGCCATCAATTTTCTTGCTGTGGCTGACTGGAGGAAACTGAAATGTATATTGCAGCAGCTTCTGATGCCAGAATGCAAGCTGCCCTTCAAACTCAAAGCACGTTATCCTAAAAACTAAGGAAAAAACCCCCAAGCCATTAATAGAATTGCATAAAGAAATACCTTGTAGTTTTTAATCATGTACATATGGAACCGAGAAACCATGCATAAAATGTCAGTGTGGCTATTACATGGGTCACTGGAACAGGTTTATGTTAGCTAATATGCTGAAATAGTAGATTAGGAAGAGGATAGTTTATAGTCTTTATTTCATTTGTTGACAGGAAGAATCAGGAGCAGATTTGTTTTATGCTTGATCCCATCACAGAACAGCTATGAACAGAGCAGAGCTTAAAATCCAGACAATTGAAATGGAATAATGACTAAACTGTGTATACATGTTTTAGTGGGTGAGTGAGATGCTTGTGAAGGGGAAGAGCTAATGAGATCACGACAATTAGCAGCGCAAAATGCTCTTGTGTGACCCTGTGAAGTGACTCAGCAAAGTAGTATTACTTGGTATCCTATTGCAGATCTGGCGTATAACCCAACCCCTCATGTTGCAGCACTAGAAAAGATCTCTCCAGAACCTGTAGAAAACAAGTTTATTCTTAGAAGAAAAAAGTGTTCTGTCCTATGTGNCGATCTTCCTGCATTATCCCATGTAATACAATTTTAGAACAAGAAGCTACACAGTGATGCCAAAACTCAAGGGGAAATTCTCTCTGTAGTCATGACAGAGCAGACTGCAGCCTTCAAAGCCCAGTGCAATGCAAGGCAGAATAGATGGGCAGAGCTCTGGCTTTTACCTGGGTTACAGCACTGCCTCATTTTCCTCCCACCTTTACATATATTTCTGCTTTGTGATAAATCAATCCTGCATGTTATTTTGGCTGTGCTGGCATCCTGTGAGCTGTTGCAGTGCTGTTTCAGGGAAGGCACCTGCAGCAGGGCTTTCCTGGTCCAGGTCAAGGAGCGAGAAGGGAGCAGCCTTCTCCATTCAGCCCAGGAAGAGCACCAGGCTTTTCCTTTTGTTGTGGGACACCTGAACAATTCTAAGACAGCTCCGAATTGTTGGTTTTCCACTGGTATGTAGTCAAATCTCTCTGCTCAAATTGTCAGCAAACAAAAACAAAGGACAATACTAGAGACAATGGATGCTGCTGAGGAACAAACCCTGCTGTAGGAGAAGTACAATTCCATGCCTAACCAAAGGCAAGTCTTATTTTTCCCCTGTCCTCCACAAAGTTATATCTACTAATTTGATTTATTTTCAAACAATAGAAAGATTTCAGCTCCATCTTCAGGTTTGTATCTTGAAATCTGCCATCATCAATGAGAATAGAACAGGGATTTGTAAGAAATAAACCTACACTTGCATGCTTATAACATTACAGATGGATGGAAAACATGGCATTCTGATCCACATCTTTCATAAAAACCGTGTCTATTCTGTTTTGTTCATTTTTTTCTTTTATTTGGAAGCCAAACTTTCACAGAACTGGCAGGAGAGGAAAGTTTGCATCTAGTTTTTGTAGATTCATTTGAAAAAGGAAAAAAATTAGTTTCAAATGTTTAATTTCTTTTATGATGTGATTGCTTCTCACCTCCAGCCTCAAAAAAAACTTTAATGCATTTCACCACAGCTCTATTTCTATATATTATCTTCAGACCAAATTATTTCTTCCCACTTTACATCCTCATGGACTATACAGCTTGGTACTAATGTAATGCAGTCTCAGATCAGCATATCCAGCTTTCCAGCCTCAGTAAGGAGATGATAACTCTGTTCTTTCATCTCTCATTTCTTCAATTAAGAGATTGTGACACTTTTCCCTCACACTTTCTTTTTCCTAATCTTTCCCCTCATGCTGCTCATGTCTTGGTACTTTTTCTCTACAGAACAGCAAACATATTTTAGTGACAGGCTGCGAATGGTGGCATATTCCTAAGAAACTTTGAGATCAGGAATCTTATTGAACATGAAGTGGGAAGGAAAGGGGAAAAGATATTTTATTTATATAATATTCTTCTTCTGCTCCTACTTTGTGTGCCTCAAAACATCCTTGATGTGAATCAAATGTGAAGGGAAAAATATTTTCAATGTCTCCACATCTCAGAAAAAAATTGCTATGATCATTTGGAGCTGGTTCTCCAAATAAATACTTTAATGATTCTTACCTATTCTGCAGCAAATTTTGTGGGTATCCACCATGAAAACTGACTTCTTATCTTGTTCCATAATGCCATGTGGCTGTCCTTGAATGTCTTTTGTGATTCTGAAGCTAGCAATAGCTGGGATGACAGGATCTATTTGCAATAGTTCTGGACCAGAAATCTCTCTCAAGTGATTTTGATCCTGCTGAGTGGATTAGAGTTTATGCAACAGAGCTCTATAGTATGGCTGAGTTTTCCAGCAGAAGGAGGCTGAGGGAAATGCTCAGTGCTGTCTCCAATGTCAGACATTTGGGCAGCTGAGCTGAGCCTGGGATGTTTCACTTCATCAGAACCAGTGAAAATGCAAAACCACACACTGGTTTTGAGGGAAGAAAGGTAACTACCTTTCTCTGCTTTTTCTAGATGGAGAAGATTTACTGAAATCAACTGAAAGAATAATTCTGTAGAGGATATGAGTAGAATGAAAACATATCATTTAATAATTTCTGACTGCTTTTTCCAAGGAAGGGTAGTGGGAAAAAACCAGGCAAGGTCATGTATACTTACCAGGAGACTACATCCTAATATTTTGTTGCAAGTCTTTTCACAGTGATTACAGAAATTTCTCACCAGGGAGATTGTCTTATTTCATTCTTGTGCAATTTTCTTCTTGTAAACCAACAAACCAACACAATTAAAGTGATAGTTTTGACTCAGGATCTTTGTGACTTAGAGATGACCCTGTAAAGAATTAGGAAGAATTTTTATTTTTTTTTTTGTGTTTCATATTCAGGAACAGGAAGCTACAGACGGTATTTCATTCCTCTGCTTTCAACCTTTAAGATAGTAAAATTTGTCAACAGAAGTATTTCTAACAGATAAGTGAGCTGTTTTATGTCTCCCCACTCTGGGTGCTGGAAAGGGTAACCCTTCTTCCATCTTTCATATATGCTATAATCTAAACCTGAAGTAGAACCACCTGTCCAAGACAAAACAGGGACATTTCTGATAGAGGTACATTTCCACCAGAGGAAGAAAAAAAGAACTAAGGGGGAGAAAAAAATCCGATTTTATGTCTCCAGCAATCATTTCTCAAGGCATGCTTATGCATCTGCTCTATATTTGGACTGTTTTAATAACAGCTTTTTATTTAACCAGGTGAGCAAAGTTACCTATGGAAGAGGAAAAGCTAACAAAAGCCTATGGGGGGCATTTCTTATGATAACAAAAATGAGAGTAAAAATATAATTAGAGTAAGAAACACTGTGGGTATTGTTAGAGCCATCTCTCTTTGTTCCCCTTTTTATTGCAGAGCCCTGTGGTTTGGAGGTACTTGGCATTCTCTTAACTGGTTCTGCTTCCCTCCTACCAATTTCCCTCTAGGATTAGACAGCAGTACAAATATTATTGCACTCTGCAGGCTTTGCCTTCTGACCTACTCTACAGAGACATATGTGATGGAGTCAGAGCTGCTGAATAGAAAATGTCTTTCTTAACTCTGTAGTGCTGGAGGGATGCCAAGGTCCAGTAGTTCATAAAGGAGATGGAGATGGTAGCATTCCTGAGGGAAGGCAGACTAAAGAAGGAGCCCCAGGTATTTAAGGAAAAGTGTCAGTTAAAAAAATGAAACATGGGGGAGGGGGACGAGGAAGGGCTACACAAGATGTGGGTGAGGGGAAGTTAAGGATGTGAGCTGGGGTGTCTGATCCCCTCAGGAGTGGGATGTGTGCTTCTGCAGGAGCTGTGTGACTGCAGCTCTCAGTGCACCCCACTGGCCTTGCAGAGCAGTGATGTCAGCAGAGAGGGATTCATGAAGCACTGCTGTGTGCGTGTATGAGTGTGTTAAGTGTGATTTTCAGGGAAAATCTCTTTGGAAATGGGTTGGGTGAGTCAAAAGTGATAATAGGTGGGAGGGCTTTGCTGCCCAGTGCTCCTGGTTTAGAGGTGATCATCCTGCACTGCCCAGCTCAGCTCCCAGCACTGGGGTCAGAACTTCCTCTGCACAAATTCCTTGTCCTTGCTAAAGGACTGGAGACCTTTCTGGGAGCCCTGTGCCAAAATGTTTGTTTATGGTGAAATCTTCTGTGGCAGAGTAATTGTAGTGGAAGGGAGGGGCTCACAAGCCTGCTCAAAACCAGGCAGAACATCACCTGGGACTGTGCCAGACTCCCCCACCGCTCTGCTGACATGCTGCCATCCTGACCAGCAGCAGCCCTGTGGCTTCAGTGCTGCACGGAGGGGTCGGGAGCTCTCTGAACCCCTGACTTCCAACTCTTGTGGTGGAGGCTGCATTTGTGTGCATGCCAGTGGTCACTCTTCCTTTTTGACCTTGACCAGGGCTTGAGCTACAGCTGCCAGTGGTGGAAATCTCTGCCAAGGCATTGGACTGTCCTGGTAGGTGTGTGTTCATGCTGTGCTGGAGACTGGAGATGCCAGGGAGGGCAATCAACCAAGAAAAAAATCAACAAGAATCTCTCCCCAAATACAACTGAATCCAAACTCAGATACTCATGAGTGCTGCTGAAAGCCTGTTGATCCTGCTTGGATTTTGTTTAGCTTTTCTCAGTAACTCCTGTTACTCTGTAATCCCTGACTCCATCAAGGGTCTGGTGAAAAAATGCTAACATACCATGAGAGAAACTTGTCTGTTGTTTTACTGAGAGTCAAGAGCATAGTAAAAGTAAAAGCATATCCAGAGGCTGGGCTGGTCCTTATAATTCTGTTAAAATTACAAATGATGTCTTTGGAAAAGACTAGAAAAATTTTATTTCACATGTCATTGAAATCAGGAAGGACAAGAAATTTTCACAGGAGCTTGTTTTCTGTGCAACCTAATTTGTGCATCAAAATGAGTTAGTTCACTGGACAAATCATGAAATATGAGTTTTAGTCTTGTCATTGCTTAATTTTTTATGGCACTGCATTAAGGAAAGTTTTCAACTCCTCTTCAGTGGATATGGTATTTTTGGGAGAAATGTGTGGTTTATAAATGCTTTCTATTTTGCCCCGAGATAAGCAGTTACAGTTGTCATAAGAGTCAAATCAGCTGCTGAGCATTAATTGCCACCTTCCCAATGTGAAATACTGGATGGTAAAGACTAGGAATATGTGGCTCATTCACACTGTAAACACAAAGTATGCAAAAGCAACAAGAAAATAATATACCTTGGGTAAACAAAAGGGGATGATAACATACAGCTAATTTGTACCCCTATTATTTTCAAGTTTCACAGTCAGTTTCAATTTGTAGGACATCTTGCAGACCTTAGTACCTCTTGCCATGGGGACTAACCTTTTGTTTTAATTATCAGACTTTAGGAGCTTTTGCTATAATTTTCATGTTCATGTTTTATCTGTTGAAAGAAAAAAAAGGCACAGCTTATAAATCTTTCTTTTTCTAACACATTCAACAATAGTCTTTTGTGGTCTGAACTACTGTGGTTCACTGTACTTAAAGAAAAAAAGAATGCATAAATTGTGGCAAGCCTGATACCAAGCAGCAGCAGCAGCCTGAGTGGAAATTGCTCAGTGAGGTCCTTGCACAGCATAACGTGTACATGAAGGACAGAATACAGTCTAGTTGGCACTGAGTGAAAAATTGCATCTCTACAAAGCAGGGCTTCTGCTTCCCACATCAACAGGCTTCATAGAGCCAGTGATGGGACAGACATTCAAAGTTTTACTGCTATTGTTTTATGTTTTGCTTAGCTTGCCCGCTTGGTAAAAAGCTGCATTTTATTTACCATTAATATTATTTTACAGGCAAAGTTCCAATTTTATCAGTTTATAACTCTGACAAATGGGGCTCCTCATTTTCCTTCTGAGATTTCACAAGACCAGCTAACTTTCCTGGCAAGCTACATTTCCTATTGAATGCTCTCCTCTGCGGAGTTGGCTGGGCAAGTTTTTACTGAAACTAAGCAGGAACAATCCAGGTCTGCTGAGGAATCACACCAGAGCCCTGAGCTGAGGGTGCCTGTATCAGTGCTGTACCTGTGCTCCTGGTAGCAGATGATCCCTGTGGGATGTCACTGCAGCTCTGCTCCTCTCCTCCCACAGGGCACCCAGGCTCTGAGCACAGCTTTCCTTGCACCCAAATTTACCTCTCATCGCGACAATTCAGTGCCCTTGTTAAAGCCTTTGTTGAGAAATCTTTTGTGAGCTGAGCTTGATAACCTCAGTGACAACTCTGACGACTCTGTGCTCTGTAATATCTCTGCCTTTCTCCTGGAGCTGTGAGGAGAATGGAAAGAGGGTGGAGAAGGTGGCAGTGGAGGCAGCCTGGCAGGTTCACAGGGCCGCACCTTCCTCAACATGGAAAACACAGGGGGATTGTCAGCAAAAGCTCTCTCCTTATGAAAATGGATAAAAAAGCAGCGCCTGAGCAGATATTTTTTAGGATTCTACAGCTGTTTTTTTCATTTTCTGAAGACTCTTGTGGCACTGTGATTAGGAGCTCCAATGTGAATACATATAAAAACTAAAGGCATTAGAGGATAAGGAGGTGATGCCACTGAAACAGAAGTGTTAAAATCTTGCCCTCCATTTCAGCAACTCAGCTTGTTCTTGAAATATTATCCTTTAGAGCTATGGGAGAAAAGGATGAGGGGTTTACAGGATCTAAGGGTATTTAGAGAAAAGAAAGGACTGATTGGATTCACTGCCACCATTGTCATATGTAATTCTTCCTGCCCCGCACATGTCTGAAGGGCTGTAGCCAACTTGCCCTTCTCATTTCAGCTTTTAAATGATAACTATTTGGTCTGGACTTTAAATTTACATGGTTCCACTTTGTAGTGTGTCATCTTGAGGTGAATTCCTGTCTCTCCCAAGTAAGGTTGGGGCACATCTGTCCACAGGCGAAGTTGAAGCCTGGAGGAAGAATGGCACTTTCCTAGGACATACACAAGAGAATATTGTTTCCAGGCTTGCCTGTAATTTCTGTTAGGCTGATCAAATTTTCAGTCTCTCCAACTGGGACTCAATATCCAATGGTAAGGAGGGGGTCCTTCTTTGAAGAATTGACATCAGATGCAAAGAACTTTTCACTTTATGGCCCTGGGCACAAAACACCAACTTTAATTGACAGGACCCCAGGACTGCTAATTAGAAACTGGCAAACCTAGGACATCTGGACACCTTATCAGAGGTTTATCAAGATTACTGGTATGATCCATACAAAAGCTTAATAGGAATCAGCTGTCAAACAAGTGAAGTAATTTAGTGAAAGATTAAGACTTTTTTTTTTTACAACTACAATGTGTTACAAACTGAGTTCTCAGTGGCTGTAATAACTGTGCAGTTTCATAACCACTGTTTTTTTGCTCATTGCTTGACTTCCTAGCCAAAAAGTTTAGGTCAAATTCAGAAAGTGAGCATGGCTCTAAAGAGGTCAGTGCAAACCCCTGTTCCAACACTGCCTCTGAACCTGGCCTTCAGCTGAGAGGCTGTGCCCTTGGTCACCAAGCCAGCTTTAAATCTTTTCCACAGCACTTTCAAGTACTGAGAATTCTGCCACATCATCTTGTCTGTATACGGACAGCTAAAATGGTTATAAAAGGCCATGGGGAAAAGAAAACAGATATGGCTTTGAAATAAAAAGGTAAAACCGTGTGATCCCACATTTTCCTCAGGAGAGATTGGAAAGAGCTTATGCTTCTTTGCACAAATTGAGGATTATGACCATTGTCGAGTCAGTATCCTTAGTTAAAGTGAAGGAACAAAAGTCATCATCATCAAAGAAAGATGGCCTTGGGTCTTGCACTCTAGGAAGCCATGAGTGCTTTAATTCCACATACCCACACCTGGAGGTAAGCTGAAATCAAAATGCCCCTTTTTTATAATAGCAGGCTTTTGAACCTGCGTTCCTCTAAATCTTATTGGAACCATAACCAAGAAAAGCAATCAGTGAAATGTGAAGAAATTGAGCTAATGTCTAACAATGGGCCTGTAAACAACAGGGAACAGGATCTCACCTCCTGTTAATTCTGAGATGTGCTGAGCCTGAAGAAAAGTCCACTGTTGGGCAAAAGTGATAAAAAGAGCTGTATCTGGAGCACAGCCTGGGTTGCTGACTGCCCAGTTTTGTGCCTTGATCTGGTTTGAACCACCATTTTGAGGGAACTAGAAGTCAGTTTTAGCAGAAACATACCAGAATTTTTTTTACATGAAAATGGAGTTTCAACTACCTTTAACAAGGCTGACATTCAGCTGAGCAAATCCAATCTTTCTGTGTGTAAATCTTCAGACATAGTTTACATTTTAC
The DNA here is from genome assembly GCA_013401375.1 of Spizella passerina. Classification (NCBI taxonomy): domain Eukaryota; kingdom Metazoa; phylum Chordata; class Aves; order Passeriformes; family Passerellidae; genus Spizella; species Spizella passerina. Next base: position 13,794 of record WBNQ01024107.1, on the reverse strand, counting down.
AGTGATTTGATTTTTTTTCCCAGTAGCAAACTTTTCTTTTGTTACATTTTTCCGAGTGAATGATGGACGTATGGAGTATTCCTTGAGACTGAAAAGTGAGGATTTATTTTTTGTGCTGCTGAATGCCTGCATTATTTTACCTGGTAAATGGGGAGTTGGAAAGGACAACATGAGCTCTTCAGATCCATTGGTTTGCATAGGGTTTCAGGTAAGACTGTTTAATCAATGGCCCCATGGGCATGTCTGATCACCTGGCATCCTTTGGGAAGATGGAACACTTCATCTTGCCTTTGAAAGATAATGAACAGACATGAACAAAATGCAGATGAGCTGCATTTTAAAAACTCTCCTGATTCAACAATCTTCACTGGAGCAGGACTGATACTTCAAATAGATAGCATGTAGGAATACCCAAGGGGCTCAGAATTATGACACAACATTAAAAAAAAACAATTAACTCAAAATCACTGGTCTTGATATAGGTAGGTGGGCCAAATCTACTTATCTCAGGAAAGCAACATGTATAAATTATATGTACTCAGTAAACCACTGAGGAAGTCCTTCAATATGACCAGTTTAAGCTGTGGCTCCTTTACACATGCTCCATACAATCTGGGGATTGGTTGCTTTGTTTTCAGGGTTTTTGTTTGTTTTGTTTTTTGGTGTGTGGTGGTTTTTTTTTTTTTTTGGTATTCTGCTTGTAATTTTTTTAGAATTGTTCTTCCTGCACTTGGAAAACAAAAATCAACTCCACTCTTCTGCTTGGATTCACTTTTAGATTTTAAAGAGACAGCATGGGAACAACAAAGGAGATAACAAAATATTTCCACAGGGCAGATCCACAGTGACCACCTGTAGGAGAGAAACTTGGTGAAACAATGCAGCTATTACTTGATATAGAGATGTTTGCTTTTCTGGAAGTTATCAAAACCATCTAAACAATTTCCCTGGAAATATCACCAGCCTAGAACGTTTTCACACTGGTGCAAATGTTTTTATTTAATTATCATATCCTTGTTGATCTTAGATTGGATCCTAATTAAATTTTGAAAGCAATATTAGAAGAGAAAATACATCCCCCAAAATAGTTATAATACTTTTATACTTTCTTTATTAAGCTGCTAAGTGATAACAGAAATTTAATGGTATTTTTGTATATGTGCTTCTTTGTGAGCAAATCAACAGCACAATGATGGTTAAAAACACGTCTATATTTTAACAGTTGCCTGCAGGACCTTATAACCTACCAAAAGTCTCCAGTATCTTGCAACCATCAGACTGCCTGTAGTTAATAGACCATCCTCACCAGTTGCTTTGCTGGCTGAATAAATTCTGCAACCACTGTAAAGATGAATTTTCACATGGGGGGAATCTTCTTTCTTTGAAGTAAATGACTCTTCAATATAAGGAACTGACCAGTATTGTTCAGATGGATACAGTTCTTGCAAAAGCAGCTGAGTTATTAATTGATTCACACATAGATACCTCACTTTGTAAATTGTATTTTGATATGTCTGCTTTGGGCAGAAAATTTAATATTGTGTGATGTTCAGAAAACTATGTCAAATTTCTGGTCTTCAGCAAGAAAACAAAGCATGTTCCTATCAAGGGACGGCCCCTGAAGTGGGCATCTGAGATGCTGTTAATTCAATGTGTGGAAAGTCCAGGTTTGGAGCTTTTCATCTAGTTCTGGCATTCAGTAAACAGTGCTTGATGCTAGTCCATGCAACCTGACCTCAGCAGAGACATAAAAAAAACAGGACCTGCAATGTCTGAAAAGCTGTCTGAAAGACGTAAACTTCCTTTCTACCTTTCTATAATTTTCCTTTTCCCTCTTTTTTTTTTTTCAATTACCCTCCGGGGCTGTTACTGTTGGTAAGAGCTCTGATTTGAGCATAAATTAGAAGGAATGTCACATTGCAGGATGTGCAGCAGGGTGAATTTGCTGATAGAGGAATGAGAACTACAGGCAGCTGATGTTTTTCTGACATTTCTTCCGCAACTATGAATGCCCTCAGTTTTACTTCATAACTGGAGCAATAAATTGTGATCTTTCTGCAATGCCAATCCCAGCTCCTAGAAATGTGCTGCTTCTTTCTGGTTTTCATATGGGTTTCATCATAAGTTATCATGGACATATGTGGCAGTCATTTTTCTCCTGTTGACCCATCTGTTCAGATACTGTATATGTGGGTTTGCATAATCCCAGCCTACATGAGCAAAATGTCTAAATGCCAGGAAAAGTTAGCCAATAATTCTGCCTGCCTTCTTTCATTGCTACAAATAGTAGTCTCATGATACAGACACTTCCTTCCCAAGCCAGAACTCACAGTTTACCTTTCTTCAGTCTTCCCCAGATACTGATCCCACAATTTTCTAATTCGAATTATTGACAGAAGAGTGTTATGAATCATGGAAAAGCAAGAAGAATGAGGAGGCTTGGAGGCAGTTCTGTATGTATGTAGTTTTATAATAAAAACTGTTTCAAATCTATTTTAAAAACAGGAAATAATTAAATACTATAGGACAGCAGATGCTAGTGGAACACAGAATTTCTGCTGTCAAGATTGCCTGCCTTGCTTTTTTTGTAATAACCTGTGTAGTGATCACAGTGTATGATGTGTGCACACACTCAAGTGTATGTAAATATGCAGGTTACTTTGAATATGCTGTCTTCTCATAGGCTTTGGGCACTGCAGACCAGAGGAAGCATGGATTTAATACAGGCTGCTGTGACCTGTTATATAGTTCTGGAATATCTCCTCTTGCCTCCTCTAGTTCAAGGACTTCTTCCAGATTCCTTGAGTCAATGGAATGCTTCATTACTCCATTTAAATTGGCCTTAGGGCAGGAGCACCAGAACTCATTGCTGTTACAAGTTACCATCTACCCACCAGCGTGTCAGGTGCTCCCCTTCCAAGCCAATGTCTAAGAATGTTGATCCTGAGTGTGTGATGAAAAGAATAGCTCTAGAGAAGAGGAAAAAAATATGTCAAATCATGGTGTTAACTTTTTTGGGCATCTCTTTAAGGTTGTCCCAGGCAAAACACTCTGAAAGGCTCCTCACTTTCTGGAAACTGTCCTTCCATCAGACCTGTGTGAGAGCTCAGTAAGCAAGGTGTCCAAATCACCAGGCAGCTGAGAAGCCTGGTTTGGGAATGACCTCCTGAGGAGTCATCTTTGATGCAGTCAATGCAGGCAATCTTGTCACAAAATCCTTCCCATAAACAGTTCCAGTTTCACATTTCAACTGCTGCTACTGATTTACCAGAAATTTTCTGCCCTTTCTTCTAGAAAATATGTCATAATTTCCAGTGGGAATGCATCCAGGGCCAGTCTATTGCTATTTGTTCTCCTGACAACATCTTCAGCTTAAATAGCTTGTCGGCTGTCCTGGTGTCTATTGCCTTGATGTGTTTATAAGAAGTGAACACATTTCAACCTTCTTTTTTCTTCCAAACTAGACAAGACAGACTCTTTTGACCTTATCTGGAAAGATAGTTTTTTCTTACTCTGAGCCTTAAGTCTTCCACAACTGTCCCAGTCTGAATAAACTGACTCTTAAATGTGGGCAATCTGAGCTGGATAGTCTTGCCAAAAACCTTGCACAATGGCATTTCGAAAATTCAGGCTGAGCCTGGAGTTTTCTCAGTTATGTATTATGCTTTCTGTGCAGCAGGAAGTATGTTTTAGATGAACAACTTATGTTTATGTGAAAAGCTCCTGGAATATTAAATAGGACACTTTTTTCCCCCCAACATTTTTGAAAGAAGCCATGGGGAGCTGTATTTCCTGCTTTCCACTGGAGTTTGACTGGTTTTGATAATTCCAGTGTTAATTACAAATAGGGCATATGATAGATGCTTAGGCAGCAGTCCTGACATTTAAATAAAGAGCAAACAGTGTGTTTTGGTGCAGAGATATCTTATTTCTCTTTGGTTTCAGTAGGAAGCTGACTCTGTCTCCACAGAGGCATGCCCCTCTTTTCTTGAGAGGGCACTGGTACAAAGCAGCCACACCAAGCTATGCATTGCTGCAGCTGCAGAGCCACCAGTCCCTAAAGCAGCCCCAGTGCCACGGCAGCAATCTCCAGTTTACCACTGCCTGTGGCTCAGGTCAAGCACGGCCTCAGGAAAGCAAGTGGAAAGCACAGTGATTCTTGGCTCTGCCACCACAGCTGCACACCCCTGCTGTCAGGTGTCCTTCTGCATCCTCAGAGAGCACTTATCCAGCTCCTGCCCTCCACCCAGACCTCACTCACTGTCCCTGAAGACTGGGTGACCATCCAGCTGTGGCAACAGACACAGCTGCATGTCCTGCATGTTTCCTTCATGCATTGGCTGCTCCTGCAGCAGGGCTTTTCCTGGAAGGCTGTCACAGAGCTGCTACCCTGCCACACACCTGAGCTACCACACACCTTGCCTCTTACCCTGCTTTGCAGAGCTGAAACTGCTTCCAGAGCCCTTCCAAATGTCTGCAAGCAAAGCAATGGCTCATCAGTCAGGAGTTGCTGGTATGACACATCTGGACACAAGGGCCCTCAAGCAAAGCATCCACACCCCAAAGAGGCTCACTGCTCTCTGCTTCTGGGAAGGGCTAGTACAGATATCCCAAACCCTTGGGCTAAGCCTTACTAATGTTACTTCACTTCCTCCTCCTTTTCCTTGTGCCCACTGGATGCCTTTTGTTGCCTCAACTGCCACTTAAATCCCTGCTTTTACGTCTTCAAGCTCTTTCACTAGCTCCAGTGATGCTAACATGAAAAAAAAAGGCCAAACAACAACATAGTAAATTAGGAAGATTTTCTTTACTTTAGGTTCTGCACCCATTGTCCAGATGGGGCAGTACAGATACTTTTGGCTGTATTTCCCTGCTGCTGGTACTGGGAAGCCTCCCCAGTGAGAAAAGTCTGCCTTGCTGGGAACTGATGCTCTCTGCTGGAAGTCAGGAAATTTCTGAGGATATTGAGGCCTGTCTGTAATATCTGTGTTATGCTCCCACTCCTTGGCAATGCGAACTGAGAAGCTGCTGAGGTACTTGTGGGTTTGCAGCATGCACGGCACAAGAATTGGAGTGTATGGTTGCAGTGGAGCAGAAATCAAAAGCAAAAGGAGAGCTTGCAGGTCTGACAGGAGGAGATAAGAGGTTTTCCTCACTGTATAAATCATCTCCATAATTTCCCTCTTCTTCCAGGTATGCTGGCTGTCTGTCACTCTCTTGCCCTCTCCTCCCATTTGCAAGCATTTTTGGTAAATGCACCTCATTCCCTGCTTGCGAGGTGACTCTCTCCCAGTGACAATTCGGTTCCACTTTTTACACCAGGAAATGCTAATGGCATATTTAACTTATTCATGAGTCTTTTAAGGAGAAGAAACATACATGAAACAGAAAGAAATAAGGGGAGGAAAAAGAGTATGTGAGGAGGAAAAAAAACCCCAACTGATCTATTTTTACAGTACTTTTTCATCAAATATTCCTGCCACTGTTATTCCAGAAAGGCCTCCCAGCCTAGAAATAGTAGTTGTTGGTCATGTTTAGTGTCCTGCATTTTTGACTGAAAGGAGCTGTGACTCATAAATGTGTATAGCTCTCTGGCTATAAGCCACTCTAACTTAAAATGGCTGAGGTTTACTGTGAGAAAGCACATCTGACTTGTATTTCCTTAAGACTGAAAAAGTATCATCAAATAACAGTATAAGGGAAAAATCCTGACCATAAAGAATTTTACATTCTTTGGAATGATATCATAGTAGAATATACACAGTAGACTAATTAGAGTTTCATCTTTAATTTTACTCCAAAGTGGGTTGCATTTTTTGAAATGTCATTCCCTTTTATAATTTTTTTTTTATTATTTCAAAGGAATGGCAGCACTCCAATCACTTACTTACCATCATCTAGATTAATTTGTGTTCTTCAAACAGCTGGATAATCTGTGGTAATTAGAATGATTTCCGCTGGCTGGGTTTTATCATCTTGTCAGAGGGAATTAGCCGGGCAGGCTTCTCCCTACCCCGAGCAGGCAGTGGAGGGTGCTGTTGGATTGGAGGTGCTCACTTGGCCTCTTTCACAGTCCCTAACAGAGCCGGCAGGTACAGACTCCCAGCTGTGCCTTTCCTGGGGGGACNCCAAACCCTTGGGCTAAGCCTTACTAATGTTACTTCACTTCCTCCTCCTTTTCCTTGTGCCCACTGGATGCCTTTTGTTGCCTCAACTGCCACTTAAATCCCTGCTTTTACGTCTTCAAGCTCTTTCACTAGCTCCAGTGATGCTAACATGAAAAAAAAAGGCCAAACAACAACATAGTAAATTAGGAAGATTTTCTTTACTTTAGGTTCTGCACCCATTGTCCAGATGGGGCAGTACAGATACTTTTGGCTGTATTTCCCTGCTGCTGGTACTGGGAAGCCTCCCCAGTGAGAAAAGTCTGCCTTGCTGGGAACTGATGCTCTCTGCTGGAAGTCAGGAAATTTCTGAGGATATTGAGGCCTGTCTGTAATATCTGTGTTATGCTCCCACTCCTTGGCAATGCGAACTGAGAAGCTGCTGAGGTACTTGTGGGTTTGCAGCATGCACGGCACAAGAATTGGAGTGTATGGTTGCAGTGGAGCAGAAATCAAAAGCAAAAGGAGAGCTTGCAGGTCTGACAGGAGGAGATAAGAGGTTTTCCTCACTGTATAAATCATCTCCATAATTTCCCTCTTCTTCCAGGTATGCTGGCTGTCTGTCACTCTCTTGCCCTCTCCTCCCATTTGCAAGCATTTTTGGTAAATGCACCTCATTCCCTGCTTGCGAGGTGACTCTCTCCCAGTGACAATTCGGTTCCACTTTTTACACCAGGAAATGCTAATGGCATATTTAACTTATTCATGAGTCTTTTAAGGAGAAGAAACATACATGAAACAGAAAGAAATAAGGGGAGGAAAAAGAGTATGTGAGGAGGAAAAAAAACCCCAACTGATCTATTTTTACAGTACTTTTTCATCAAATATTCCTGCCACTGTTATTCCAGAAAGGCCTCCCAGCCTAGAAATAGTAGTTGTTGGTCATGTTTAGTGTCCTGCATTTTTGACTGAAAGGAGCTGTGACTCATAAATGTGTATAGCTCTCTGGCTATAAGCCACTCTAACTTAAAATGGCTGAGGTTTACTGTGAGAAAGCACATCTGACTTGTATTTCCTTAAGACTGAAAAAGTATCATCAAATAACAGTATAAGGGAAAAATCCTGACCATAAAGAATTTTACATTCTTTGGAATGATATCATAGTAGAATATACACAGTAGACTAATTAGAGTTTCATCTTTAATTTTACTCCAAAGTGGGTTGCATTTTTTGAAATGTCATTCCCTTTTATAATTTTTTTTTTATTATTTCAAAGGAATGGCAGCACTCCAATCACTTACTTACCATCATCTAGATTAATTTGTGTTCTTCAAACAGCTGGATAATCTGTGGTAATTAGAATGATTTCCGCTGGCTGGGTTTTATCATCTTGTCAGAGGGAATTAGCCGGGCAGGCTTCTCCCTACCCCGAGCAGGCAGTGGAGGGTGCTGTTGGATTGGAGGTGCTCACTTGGCCTCTTTCACAGTCCCTAACAGAGCCGGCAGGTACAGACTCCCAGCTGTGCCTTTCCTGGGGGGACAGGGCATCCCTGCCAGGGAGCGAGAGCCACACACAGAGCTCAGGACAAGGAGACATCGGCTCATTTTGTCATTACTGAATGAAGAACGATATGGAATAACACAGGTTTTGATTTTGACTCCACGCTTGTGTGTTCCCTAGGAGTTTTACTGCCTCTTGCCCACAGATGGTATCTTATACAAAATTCCTAGAGGGAGGAAGGGAGAGGAGAGAGAAAAAATCAGGGAAATCTAGTTTTTTGGCCAGAGGAGTTCAGACTCTGCCCATTAAGCGCTTGCTTCTTTTCCAAAATATGTTCTGAATTAGGCAGAGCACAGTATGTCTTATTCAATGTACTGGCCAGAAGTCATGAAGCTATGATAAATTCATGGATGGCAAGCCTTGCTCCCAAATTTGAGAGGTGTATTAGGACACCCAAAGTCAGCACTTGTGCTCTTCAGCCGAGTTTGCATTAGCCAAACGTGATCTAAGAGCAGGAGCGAGCAAGTCAGTGAGCCTGCCTGCTCACAGTCTTGAACAGGATGCAGGACACAGCTATTGAATTTCCAATGCTGCATTTCACTGTCTTCAGGACACTGTGACTTTATTAGTGAATATATCACTAACTATATGGCATATGGTCAAAGAATGTGTCATCTCAAAATCCAAGAAAATAGCATAGCATTACCAAACACACATCAAAGAAGCCCTCTGTGATTTGTAACCATGACTTGATGCTACTGCTGTTCTGGCAGTTGTTTTCTCTTTATATTACTTTTCCTGTAAAAATTTCAAGTATAAATTCTACTTGAGCTTCCCAGATCAAATAAAACTATCTGGTTTATGGATGAGTAACTGGAGAAGTTAAAGAAGTCAAATGATTTTCCCAGGATCCCAGAATTGAGAATGAAACAAACCTGTGAATTAAATTCAGAAACTGAACTTCAGCATCAGCTGAAAGGGGCAGAGGCTGCAGCTCATGACTCCTTTCCTTCCACACTCAGCTTTTCCCCACACTCAAGACCATGGAGAAATCTTGCATCCTGAAGTGAATGCCCTCAGCAGGAGCTCTGAAGGGTGCATGCTGCTCTTCGTGCTGCACAGGTCTTCCAGCTCCTCTAACTGGCCAATATACCCTGATCTTAATGTTTCCACATTGCTTTAAGTTGAAAAGCAGTATGTATATCAATGATAGAAAATATTGTACAATGTTATTTTTATCCCACAGGATGTAAACCGGCTCACTGAGGAAGTCACATGTGCTCTATAATTTCTTCTGCTCCAACCTCGAGAAGAAATTTCTCCCTAAAAACTAGTAAAAGTGTAACTGCAATAACCCCCTGGCCAATATAACTCTGATTGAATCAAGAACTTTTCCAGAAACCGGCCCCTTTCTGAATAACCAGGATCAGAACACGGTTGAGTGCAAATAAGTATGAAAAAACAGCTTTGTGTCACTCACATAGTCCTGTGGCCATGTTCCTTTCTGGTTAGTTTGCTGAGGACTGATTTGCCAACAGGAAATGTTTCTGCCTATCTTGTGTTCTATTTACCTGGTTTTAATCTTCTTAATTTGAATTAGTAAAGGAGAATATGTCTATGCCTGTATTGATAGATGGAAGTAAAGATAGACCTCTTGCTGGAGAACACAATGTTTGTTTTATCCCAAAAGTTTGTTTTCCTTTTTCCCCCTCCCACTGCAGTGTCACTGCTGCTGTATTTTATTAGACCTCTGGTTTTCATTATGCAAAAAGTCAAAACTGGAACATTGTAAATCTCCCCTCTCCTCCAAGCTTGCTGCTCTGAAGCCATTCAGTGCCTCACGGCTTCTCCCACCAAAGTGTGCTGTTTGCAGGGGCTTTGGGGAATAGGAGGTGAGAACAGGGAAAGCGGGGCAGGGGGGGACACCTCGCTCACCCAAGGCTTGTTAACCTGAGTGCACACTCTCTTTCTCAAATTTGTTTTCTCAGCTGGTGGCACAGTCGCTGCCCCAGCGCCACCAGCCCAGCAGAGAGCAGTTCCATTGGAGATCTGAAGGCAGATTTTAAAGAAGTGGTTGGGGCAGGAGGGGAGGGGAGCTTAATAGCAGCTTAGAGCCTGACTCGCTATGTTTTCTTAGTATATTGAAATATGAACTGTGTAAACATTCTGCATTCCACCTGCTGCAAAATCTGCCAGAAAGCTCACAAAAGTCCTTTGCTTTTTTTTTACGTCCTCCCATTTTCCTTGCCGTCCTCCCCACAAGGTCCACCATCTTGCTGTTCTGCCCCTGACAAACACATACCCTTTTTTTCTGCCCTATTTTTTTCCTTTCTTTTTTCCCATCTGGAGACATGCATTTCTAAAGTTGCTTTGCGCCTAACATGTGGTGCATTTTCACCCTCCTCTTTCAGAGAGCTGTTGACTCACTTTGGTTTCAAAACATCACTGGTGATGCTTGTCAGGTTATTATTGTTCTTTTGATATTATTTACCCTTATTGCACATAAATATGGCAGCAATCACCCAAGAGACTGAATATTTTCCACATCAAAACTCAGAACACACATGCTCTGAGTTTTACCTGTCTTCCCCTGAACGAGGAGCAGTTTCCATCCAGATGGCAAACCATCAAGGGTTTTNTTCAAGTATAAATTCTACTTGAGCTTCCCAGATCAAATAAAACTATCTGGTTTATGGATGAGTAACTGGAGAAGTTAAAGAAGTCAAATGATTTTCCCAGGATCCCAGAATTGAGAATGAAACAAACCTGTGAATTAAATTCAGAAACTGAACTTCAGCATCAGCTGAAAGGGGCAGAGGCTGCAGCTCATGACTCCTTTCCTTCCACACTCAGCTTTTCCCCACACTCAAGACCATGGAGAAATCTTGCATCCTGAAGTGAATGCCCTCAGCAGGAGCTCTGAAGGGTGCATGCTGCTCTTCGTGCTGCACAGGTCTTCCAGCTCCTCTAACTGGCCAATATACCCTGATCTTAATGTTTCCACATTGCTTTAAGTTGAAAAGCAGTATGTATATCAATGATAGAAAATATTGTACAATGTTATTTTTATCCCACAGGATGTAAACCGGCTCACTGAGGAAGTCACATGTGCTCTATAATTTCTTCTGCTCCAACCTCGAGAAGAAATTTCTCCCTAAAAACTAGTAAAAGTGTAACTGCAATAACCCCCTGGCCAATATAACTCTGATTGAATCAAGAACTTTTCCAGAAACCGGCCCCTTTCTGAATAACCAGGATCAGAACACGGTTGAGTGCAAATAAGTATGAAAAAACAGCTTTGTGCCACTCACATAGTCCTGTGGCCATGTTCCTTTCTGGTTAGTTTGCTGAGGACTGATTTGCCAACAGGAAATGTTTCTGCCTATCTTGTGTTCTATTTACCTGGTTTTAATCTTCTTAATTTGAATTAGTAAAGGAGAATATGTCTATGCCTGTATTGATAGATGGAAGTAAAGATAGACCTCTTGCTGGAGAACACAATGTTTGTTTTATCCCAAAAGTTTGTTTTCCTTTTTCCCCCTCCCACTGCAGTGTCACTGCTGCTGTATTTTATTAGACCTCTGGTTTTCATTATGCAAAAAGTCAAAACTGGAACATTGTAAATCTCCCCTCTCCTCCAAGCTTGCTGCTCTGAAGCCATTCAGTGCCTCACGGCTTCTCCCACCAAAGTGTGCTGTTTGCAGGGGCTTTGGGGAATAGGAGGTGAGAACAGGGAAAGCGGGGCAGGGGGGGACACCTCGCTCACCCAAGGCTTGTTAACCTGAGTGCACACTCTCTTTCTCAAATTTGTTTTCTCAGCTGGTGGCACAGTCGCTGCCCCAGCGCCACCAGCCCAGCAGAGAGCAGTTCCATTGGAGATCTGAAGGCAGATTTTAAAGAAGTGGTTGGGGCAGGAGGGGAGGGGAGCTTAATAGCAGCTTAGAGCCTGACTCGCTATGTTTTCTTAGTATATTGAAATATGAACTGTGTAAACATTCTGCATTCCACCTGCTGCAAAATCTGCCAGAAAGCTCACAAAAGTCCTTTGCTTTTTTTTTACGTCCTCCCATTTTCCTTGCCGTCCTCCCCACAAGGTCCACCATCTTGCTGTTCTGCCCCTGACAAACACATACCCTTTTTTTCTGCCCTATTTTTTTCCTTTCTTTTTTCCCATCTGGAGACATGCATTTCTAAAGTTGCTTTGCGCCTAACATGTGGTGCATTTTCACCCTCCTCTTTCAGAGAGCTGTTGACTCACTTTGGTTTCAAAACATCACTGGTGATGCTTGTCAGGTTATTATTGTTCTTTTGATATTATTTACCCTTATTGCACATAAATATGGCAGCAATCACCCAAGAGACTGAATATTTTCCACATCAAAACTCAGAACACACATGCTCTGAGTTTTACCTGTCTTCCCCTGAACGAGGAGCAGTTTCCATCCAGATGGCAAACCATCAAGGGTTTTACACTTTTACACTCAGTAAAAATGCTGCACAAAGAAGTACATTTTCCATCATATTCTGAAAGAGAGCAGGCTGTGCTGGCTTTGCTGTGAGAGCATATTTCCCCTTGGCACCATCTTCTGCCAGCATCCAGGAGCAGAAGCAGGACAAGAACTAGGTTTTTGACGCATGGCAGCACTTCCAAAAGGAACCCAAAGGGAGAATCATGCCGTGTGGGCAATTTAGAAATACCTGAGTAGCCTCTGGTAACCACTCCTCATTTCTCATGTCAGAGGTGATCATGGTGCATAGGATTTGGTGGTGTTCTTGGAAGTGAACGGGTAGTACTTGTTCAAGAACACTGTATTTTTGATTTGGAGATTCAAAACAGTCTGCTTTTGACTGAAGCAGCCAGTAAGTTTTGCCATGATTGCATCAGACTGCAAAAGGCTGACCTGAAAATGAGTGGAGAACTGCGATTTAGGTCTTAAACAAAACTCTTTTTATTTGACTGTGTAGGGAAGTCAGCACCTCTGCTACCCAGGGAGGGTGAGAGTGAGATTCAGCTGGGTTTTGTACTGCTGCACATCATTCAATGCACCAGAAAACGTGGTCAGCTGAGTCCCCTACCTTCATTTACATTTGATGAAAAAATGAGGGTGCTCTTCTACCAGCCTTTACCCTCAAAATACTTCACACTACACAGTGTAGACCCCAGTGCTTACATCTCAGCTCTGATTCCTTTTTGACTGTGAGTTCTGAGGGAAATGGTTCTTCCTAGTTTGAAACGTAGTGAGGACAGTGTAGCCGTGAGTCTGGAAAGGATTTGGCAGCCCTCTATCTGCGAAATGGGCTCTGGATTTCATCTCTGGGCTGCTGGTGGGAGCCCCAATGCTTCTTAGATTTTTTCAGAATGCACAGGTGTCTTTGCCATTCATTGGACTTGTTTGCAGCATCAGCATCTCCCTGGAGATTGGGGATTTTCCCTTTTGTTCTTCCCTGCCTTGAGCTTTACTTCTGCCTGAAACAGGAATCATGCAAACTAGACTCACAGTCCTTTCCAAGCACTTGGCATTAGAAACACCCTTCCCCTCTGCCTCTCCCAGCCAAGTGATCTGTACAGCAGAGCTGGGAGTGGGGAAGGGATGGGACGGGAAGGGAGGAGGAAGAGGAAGCCATTCACCCCACCCTTCCAACCAGAAGCAGGAGCCTGAAGCGGTCACTGCAATGGAAGAAGGTCAGGTTTAAAAGAAGGAGAAAAAATAAAAATAAGACAAAAGGTGCTCCCTCCCGCTGTTGGGATCCTTGCAGCTGGGTGTAACCACACACAGACACCAGCCACCCTCGCCAGAAACACGGATGACAGCAATGAAAAGCTGATAGCACTGTGAGTGAAGCTGCAGTCCCTGACAGACTCCTGGCTTGCTCTGGGAAGGTAGTCTGACATCTTCCCCACTTAATTCGGCTTTCTTCAAATTGTCCCCCCCAGCTGTCAAAACTTTTCTCTTCAGAAGGTAAATCTAGAAATGAGTATTTCAGTTAGGACAAAGGTAATACAGTTAAGACAAAAGCTGTCCTGTTTCCAACTATTTTTTGGAAGGCTAGTATGAAGGACTTGTGCAACAAAAACGTGTATATTTGTTCCCTGAAAAAAGGAAGGATGACTAAACTGGAACATCTAGTATTCTTTTGAAAGAATTATATTACATGAGAAGAACCCAGAAATAAGATAGTATTTGTTAA
>WBNQ01024100.1:0-18399 GCA_013401375.1 Spizella passerina | reverse complement strand
AAAAAACCTCAAGAAACCCCAAACTGTAAATTCTACCATGGTAGTAATTTCTCATTAGTACTGAAGAGCAATTACCTTGATGAAGGCTGAAGTTTACTTGACTCAGGAATTTCTGGTACAGGTCGATGCCTTAAGATAAAAGATCGGCTTGCTCTTGGAAATACTTTCATGCAGTTTAGCATACAGGAATCATATAAGTCATTGTCTATCATTTCTCCTTTAAACTTATAGAATGGAGAACCTGGTTTTCTATTAGATAAATCACCCTCATCTGCAAACCTCTGCTGTTTGTTTTCCTTGTATTTTGTCTCACATGAACGAACAAATGAAGGAGGATCACGGAACACCAAAGGGTCAATCAAGTGCTCATCAGCTCGGTATGCAGCAGCTTCTGTCAGTGATGCATCTTGCTGATTATTCGTGTTGGTATTTCTATTTTGACTGACAGCTTTTAGTATGCTGTCTGAATTCTGGTATAAACTAGAAAATTCCAAATCTGTAAAGTTATCATTTGCCTCCATGGAGTTTTGCTCTGCAAGTTCAAACTTTTCCTTATTGATGTAAGATTTTTTAAAAAATTGTTCTGATGATGTTACAGGTATCAAGNGACATGACTTCATTCCGTATATTGCCCCACACAGTCAAGTAGAAATAGTCAGGTCGTGTGCATGTCCACTAGCAAGAAAACTCTTTAATTTGGTGTCCACCAGCCAGTAGAAAATATTTGTTTCCTCACGACACCCCTTCAAGTTTCTTCAGTTCAAACTGATTTTTTTTAAAAACTGCAAACATATGGAAAAGAAAAAGGACATTAAAAAAATTCTCACCTGAACCTCAGAATTACCTTGAATAAAATTGTGAAAGACTCCTGTCAGATGAACATTAATATTTTTAATTGTTTGTATACAATAATTTCAACAAGGGTAAACCCATCCTTTTATATTAGCCTATATAAAGAAAATAGCAAAATCAAAGTCTCAGCACAAGTAATACAGACTTACAACACATATTCCTAGTAGTTAAACATTAAGATGAACAGTTAAAGAGATGAACCACTTATCTACACACACACTCCTATTACACAGTGCTTAGCTATCAGGGAGAGAGTGTTATCCAAGACCATAGCTGGAGCCTAAAACTTTCCTATTTCCACACTAACGCAAATTAATTATGGAATAGGGCTTCTACTCCCTTATCTTCCAATCTCAAAATCCTCTTAACATAGAAACACACCTGCAATGGAACAAAGGAAAAATCACTGTCTAGAGCATTCAAGCCCTCTCCAACTGAGGATCCAACTGAACAAGTACTATCCTCAAAACCATGGTTTTCAACAGTAGAGCCAGCCCTTCAAATAAACTGTCTGCAGGAATACAGGAAACAGGTAACCACCAGCATCTCAACTCTGACAAGGAAGCAACTTTCCCTTGGCCACAAAGAGAACACGCATGACCCCATAGGCAAGTTCTGGCTGTTCATGAGTTTTTCCTTAGTATTTTCCAACTCAGCTCTTACACTCCAGATTTCATCTGTTTGAATTATTCTTTCTTTCAGGGCCATATCTATATTCACAACTTACAAAATCCAGATGCTGCTGTTCTGAAGGTGTTTGAAACAAACCGAAATAATATTTCTTCAAAGACGGTTTAAAATCAGCAACACTCAACAGGTTTTTCACCTCTCTCTTTCTGTATAAAGAGTAATTTGGCCTTGGGGAAATCTGCTGACTGTAACAGCTGTCCTGGCATGCAGGTACTAGCCTTAAGCAGTCTGGAAAAGAAAGAAAAGCTTCAGTGGAAGAGCATTAAGATTTAAGTAGCATTTAGAAAGAGGAGAAATCTTAAGACCAGAAATTGTCTGTGGCAACAGGCATCAATACCTAATTCTTCAAAGTATTTCATGACAAAAGATGCAGCACTTATGATCTAGAATTTAAGCTTAAAACATTGCCTACATTTTTACTGTACCAATTGCTATAAATGTTCCTTTATTTAAAATGAATAACTGGATTCTCGCTAGTCTCCAGCTTAATTTTTCTGGATATATTTTTATCAGCTTCGATCACTACCCACAATTCTCAGAAGTGACTTATCTTGAATATTAAATTGATACAATTAAAACCTTTTAGACAGACAACTCTATAGGTCTATCAGATATCAGCCTCTCAAGAGAGATTAACTTCATTACAGAGTTAACCCTCAATTAAAGATTCCCAAGTCATTTAAATTCAAAAAGCCTTGGATTGATCTGAACAGATTAACAATCCACTTTTGTATTTACCTTTTTCCCATCCTAACCCACATGCTTATATAAACTTCCATCATTCCTTTAAAAATTTGAAAACTCAGCATTTCCTCAAAATTTACATGGCAGCCTCTAGTCATAAGAGATAAAATTCAACAGTATGGCCTCCCCCCACCTCTAAACTCTGAAAAATGTAAATGTATATCCTCTTAACTAGATGAGTATATATTCTCAGATTCTGAGTACAGAATGAATAAAATATAGTACAGAAATTAATTACCAGGGAAAAAAATATCAGACAGGTACTGTGTGGGACAGAAAATAGTCTTTCAGATAACCAGTAATTAAAAAACAATCAAACAGACTACCAACCAAAGGGAAAAAAAAAAAGAAAAAACCAAACAAAACCACCAAAAAACAACAACCAAAGCACACACATATTCAAGTATATAAAATCCCTACAGCACTAGCATATCAGTCTAAGGCGTGTAAAGTTGCAGTTGCAGCTGGTTATGTCAGCCATTTCCACCTTCCTTGACAGTTCTGGGTTTCATGATCGCATTTGGCTACTTTTTCCCTAAGGTGTTAGTGTTCATTTTCAGACAGTAGCATCTTCTCAATGCCTCCATCTTTCATAATAACAAAAAGTGCATCTGGGAGACTAGCTTTAGCTATATATTTATAAATAAGTATATATCTGTTATAGATAAACAAAAAATATTTATATCCACACATTCTCTCTTCTCTATCATAATACCGTTTTTCCTACATGCAATAGCTTTGCCTACACCTTATTCCAGAACACCTCCAGTGTTGTTACATCATGATCTCAAAGAGCCATGTGTTATCAGCTGTTTGGACTCTAACCCATCTTTGTATAAACCACACACCAATGCAAAGGGTATGTGTCCAAATCTGTAAGAATGATTACGTTTTGCTGTGTATTTTATGAACAAAGCATGTAGCAGAGGAAGGAAGGAACTGCTTGCTGAGAAGACATTTTGACCACAAAATGCCAACAGCGATGCAAGATAAAGCCCAAGCTACTTTCTGTTTCTGTAGTTGTCTATGACAGAAGCTATCAGGGCATCCATCAAGATTTCTGAAGACATGCTATAGATCTGGCCTAGCCATGCCACTGGTTAAATACCACTAAGATTACATATTATTTTATGGGCCTAAGCGAAGGGTTATACTGACAACTGGTTTGGTTTCACTACTTACACAAAAATTAATGCAACAAACAGCTAAACAAATCTACACACACTGGTGAGTGTTTCGCAGGCCAGAACACAAATATGCAATCACTTCTTAAAACGTTTTATAAGGTTTGAACTCAAGAATGCAGAACTCAAGGACCACCTCATTCAATACATTATTTTGATATGATTGCTATCAATTTAAAAAAAATGTAATCTCCTCCTTAGCTTTGATTGCAAAGTAATTTATAATACACCCTAAAGAATGTACAGTATTAGAAATGCAGTGGCATATAAACACTTGTACAAATACATTCATTCTCTTTCACATCCATATTTCTACCACCACAAATTCAGTATTTGTAAACAACATTAGTGCACATGGCTGCATACACTCCATAAAACAATCTCCTCTCAGAAGCAAGGCAAAACAGATTTTTCCTACTTATAAAAAAATAGCAAAAAAATCAACCCAAAAAACAACAACAAACAAAACAAATGCAAGGGGAATTTGAACTTGTTTAAATAAAA
Source organism: Spizella passerina (assembly GCA_013401375.1). NCBI lineage: Eukaryota > Metazoa > Chordata > Aves > Passeriformes > Passerellidae > Spizella > Spizella passerina. Next base: position 14,425 of record WBNQ01024100.1, on the reverse strand, counting down.
TTGAGTCTTGCTTAAATAAAATTGGGTCTTGTAATATATTATCTTAAGTAGCGTAACTAAGACAAAAATCACCATTCTCAACATGGTTACTAAAAATAGGAAAACGCTATAATGGCTATTAAAAAAAAAGAAAAACATCAAACTTCTTGGAAAACACCTGACTATTCAATTTTATCAAAATAGTGACAAAACACCTAAACTGCTAAGTGAAAAAAGCAATACAAGGAAAATCATTTGGGCTTTTCTTCTAAGAAAAAAGTTTCAGCAGTGGATGAACTGCAACGTGTGTCGCACATCTAAGGCCTTTCACAGAAGATGTTTTTCACACTTACTTACAAACTGATTGCTAATTTCTTCCTTTTCCCATCTTATGGAAGAGACTTAGGCAAGGAGTGGCAAAAAAACTCAAGAGTGCCCTAACCAGGTCTTTTCTTTTACTAAAAGTGACAGCTAAATAGCTATCAAATAAAAATGGCATTTCTAATTCTCAGAACCCTTCCTCACATGGAGGATAAGCACCTGTGTCTAGCATTCTGGAAAGAACTATCTACTAACTTTAAAATTCTTTAATTCTGATTTTTCAAGTTGAAAAGTCTTGAAGACAAAATTGCTTGGGAGATAGACAAATCTTTGTTGAGGCAAGCAAGCAACCAAAATTTTAATAATTAAATGTGTGAACAGTAGGTTATAGGTGAACACAGAAGCACTCAAGTGGGACTAGGCTTTTTTTCCTTTTTTTAATATCAATACAGATACAAGCCTGAAGAAACTGTCAGACCTTTAAAAATACATGGCAATATAATCACACTGTGAGCAATCAGTTCAACAGACACAAGCAAGTTCAGGCTTGCTCCCAACTTCTGCTAAACAACATACTAGATGAAGATCCTCATAAATACGTTAAAATAAAAAAAAGCAAACAAAAAAAAAGCCCCAACAAACAGCGCAACAGGTCTTACCGTGGAGGGGAACAAAACCTGCAAGTAGTAAATTTCATCTTCACATTGCAATTGACTCCACAAAAACTGACAAGATTAACATAGAAAACATTGTAGATTAAAGGTCTTTCCCAAAACCGACATTATACAATCAGCATATAGATTGCTTAAAAAAAAAAATACTGACTGCAGCAATTGCGATAGAGCTATTGCCTCTACCAATACAAGGAAGTTACTAAGCATAGGGCAACCTAGAGAATAATTACAAAATAACTTTAATCACATCCTCTGTCAAACTGTTTCTTTGTTTGTCTTTCTTTTCTTTTTTTAATTTCAGAGCTCTTGCCTTCTAGAAATAGGTTCAGCAACTTTCGTTACCTCGGAGTCAAACCTCATACTGCAAGAAATTCCAGTGGAACAACTTGCAGAGTCGCTGGAGTAAGGAACGGCATGGCATGAATAAGCAAACTCAGGGTGGAATTGGAACTTTGGGAAGTTGCAGTGGGAACACTAGGGTGCTGTACCTTTCATTTGTATTCTCCATCCATTACATACTACTGCTTCTTTGACTTAAGTTTTCTGATAAAATTTACAGGTATATAATGGCAGCTAACATGAGGTCTGTTCACGTTTGTCTTCACAAAAACAACTCCTAGAGTAAAATAAACACGCTACACTAAAGCTCTGCTCTTTAGCATGACATTTACATACAAATAGTTGAAACAATTGAAGCTACAAAGGAAAGAGACAGCAATACACGCCTTACCTTCTACCGGCCTACAACTATTTCCATTTCGATCCCAACTTCAGTACGTGTCGCTCATGTGGGACATGCTCCGTCCCAGACACCGGGCACTCTCCGGCAGCTCCCCAGGGCGGGCGCAGCAGCAGCGCGGGGCTCGCTGCAGGCGGCACCGGAGCCGCAGCATCAGCCCCGGCAGCGGCCGGCCCTGCAGCGGCCAGAGCCCGCCCAAACCCCGCGCCCGCCTTACCTCCGCCAAAAGCCAGCAGCCCACAGGGACAGGGAGGCAGAAGAACGAAGCGCACGGCTTTAGAGTCCTTCAACTNAGTGGCATATAAACACTTGTACAAATACATTCATTCTCTTTCACATCCATATTTCTACCACCACAAATTCAGTATTTGTAAACAACATTAGTGCACATGGCTGCATACACTCCATAAAACAATCTCCTCTCAGAAGCAAGGCAAAACAGATTTTTCCTACTTATAAAAAAATAGCAAAAAAATCAACCCAAAAAACAACAACAAACAAAACAAATGCAAGGGGAATTTGAACTTGTTTAAATAAAATTGAGTCTTGCTTAAATAAAATTGGGTCTTGTAATATATTATCTTAAGTAGCGTAACTAAGACAAAAATCACCATTCTCAACATGGTTACTAAAAATAGGAAAACGCTATAATGGCTATTAAAAAAAAAGAAAAACATCAAACTTCTTGGAAAACACCTGACTATTCAATTTTATCAAAATAGTGACAAAACACCTAAACTGCTAAGTGAAAAAAGCAATACAAGGAAAATCATTTGGGCTTTTCTTCTAAGAAAAAAGTTTCAGCAGTGGATGAACTGCAACGTGTGTCGCACATCTAAGGCCTTTCACAGAAGGTGTTTTTCACACTTACTTACAAACTGATTGCTAATTTCTTCCTTTTCCCATCTTATGGAAGAGACTTAGGCAAGGAGTGGCAAAAAAACTCAAGAGTGCCTTAACCAGGTCTTTTCTTTTACTAAAAGTGACAGCTAAATAGCTATCAAATAAAAATGGCATTTCTAATTCTCAGAACCCTTCCTCACATGGAGGATAAGCACCTGTGTCTAGCATTCTGGAAAGAACTATCTACTAACTTTAAAATTCTTTAATTCTGATTTTTCAAGTTGAAAAGTCTTGAAGACAAAATTGCTTGGGAGATAGACAAATCTTTGTTGAGGCAAGCAAGCAACCAAAATTTTAATAATTAAATGTGTGAACAGTAGGTTATAGGTGAACACAGAAGCACTCAAGTGGGACTAGGCTTTTTTTCCTTTTTTTAATATCAATACAGATACAAGCCTGAAGAAACTGTCAGACCTTTAAAAATACATGGCAATATAATCACACTGTGAGCAATCAGTTCAACAGACACAAGCAAGTTCAGGCTTGCTCCCAACTTCTGCTAAACAACATACTAGATGAAGATCCTAATAAATACGTTAAAATAAAAAAAGCAAACAAAAAAAAGCCCCAACAAACAGCGCAACAGGTCTTACCGTGGAGGGGAACAAAACCTGCAAGTAGTAAATTTCATCTTCACATTGCAATTGACTCCACAAAAACTGACAAGATTAACATAGAAAACATTGTAGATTAACGGTCTTTCCCAAAACCGACATTATACAATCAGCATATAGATTGCTTAAAAAAAAAAAAATACTGACTGCAGCAATTGCGATAGAGCTATTGCCTCTACCAATACAAGGAAGTTACTAAGCATAGGGCAACCTAGAGAATAATTACAAAATAACTTTAATCACATCCTCTGTCAAACTGTTTCTTTGTTTGTCTTTCTTTTCTTTTTTTAATTTCAGAGCTCTTGCCTTCTAGAAATAGGTTCAGCAACTTTCGTTACCTCGGAGTCAAACCTCATACTGCAAGAAATTCCAGTGGAACAACTTGCAGAGTCGCTGGAGTAAGGAATGGCATGGCATGAATAAGCAAACTCAGGGTGGAATTGGAACTTTGGGAAGTTGCAGTGGGAACACTAGGGTGCTGTACCTTTCATTTGTATTCTCCATCCATTACATACTACTGCTTCTTTGACTTAAGTTTTCTGATAAAATTTACAGGTATATAATGGCAGCTAACATGAGGTCTGTTCACGTTTGTCTTCACAAAAACAACTCCTAGAGTAAAATAAACACGCTACACTAAAGCTCTGCTCTTTAGCATGACATTTACATACAAATAGTTGAAACAATTGAAGCTACAAAGGAAAGAGACAGCAATACACGCCTTACCTTCTACCGGCCTACAACTATTTCCATTTCGATCCCAACTTCAGTACGTGTCGCTCATGTGGGACATGCTCCGTCCCAGACACCGGGCACTCTCCGGCAGCTCCCCAGGGCGGGCGCAGCAGCAGCGCGGGGCTCGCTGCAGGCGGCACCGGAGCCGCAGCATCAGCCCCGGCAGCGGCCGGCCCTGCAGCGGCCAGAGCCCGCCCAAACCCCGCGCCCGCCTTACCTCCGCCAAAAGCCAGCAGCCCACAGGGACAGGGAGGCAGAAGAACGAAGCGCACGGCTTTAGAGTCCTTCAACTTTCAGTTCTCTCTCCGGCTCCCCGCTCGCTCACTTTCTTGCCGGCTTTCTCTCCTTCCTTCCTGCCTGGCTCCACACCCCACCCCACCCCCGCGCTGCTCCCCGGCAGGCCGCGCCCGCGAAGCTCCTTCCCTCCCTCCCTGCCGCAGGAGGGGCCGCACCTGGGCGCGCCGGCAGCGCCCGCCGCCCTCCGCGGCCGGCTCAGGGCGTTCTGGCCGGGCCACATATTTCCGAAGGAGTCACTCGGAAACCCGCGGGCAAGCTTCGGCCCCGGGGTGCTGCGCGCCCCGGCGCATCGCTTCACAGGCCTCCCGTGCTGGGCCGGCGGCGAGCGTTCCCTCCCGCCCGGGCAGTGAGCGTAGGGCGGCCCGGCGCCACCTCGGTCACCGCGCTGAGGGCCAGCGCTCCGGCTGCTGCGTGCAAGCAGGACAGCCTGCCAGTAGTGACACAGCTGTGAGCACTTGCTGGGGAAGGGGGGGGGGGGAATAAAAAAAACAACAACAAAAAAAAACCAACCAAACAAAAACCCTAAAGGCTATAGTAATTTCCAGGAATTCCCCAATTCTTGGAACTCCCCCAGTCTGTGAAAAACTGTCACTCAGATGAAACCAGCATTTTATTACACTGGGTGATACAGAAAGTACTTTAATGTAGTTCATTGGCGAACATACACATCCTCTTGACACTTTGACGCTTCAGTTCTCACCTTGTCTAACTCCAAGGAGGTTTCAGAGGGTTTACAGTGTTGCAGCTGAAGTCTGAGATCTGCCACTCACCCTACCAAAACAAAACAGAAGCAAAGATATACAGAGATAAAGAGGCCAATTATACAGGTGCTAATTTAGGAGCAAGCAAACCTGGGTTCTTTTAAGACTGCTTCCTACACACTAAATACAGCCTTACTAGTAGGGGGACTGTTAAATTGGTGCCATAGTACTAAAGTGAGGTTTCAGGATCACAATTTTGAATGCAAACAGCTTTTTCACTCTCCAAAACTTCCAGGTGAGAAGTTTGCATTTCAGTATTACAGCACCAATCCCACCAGTGCCCAAGCACTTTTGAACATCCAGCTGCAAGCGCTAATTATTAGATACAAATTATCTATGTACAAAAAAAAAAGTTAATTTTACCTCCTAAACCTTTAATATGCAAGAAATTTTTGGATTTGCCTTTTTTTGACAATCAAAAGGAATTTATTGTGTTCTTGCTTGTCCTTTTAGAAATGCTTTTGCAGCATTTATCCCAGACAGGTAATTGTCATTCCCAATTATTTGCTAAGGGGCTGATGTTTCCAAACCAAGTGAGTGCACAGATGTGATTCAGGTAAGTATACTAACACCCTTTTTTGTCATAGCCTTTCTGGATTGTAACCTAATGACTCACAGAGTCATCTAATCACAAATGTGCCTAACATTTCCAGCTAAGCCTAGCTTCCTTTTAGAACAGTAGGAACACCAATAAATATACTGACTTTGAAAAGGAATTTTAACCACAGTAACTTAAACTACTTGAAAGATTCAAGCCCTGTAAACAAGAAAAGATTGCCCTCCTTTTGCAAGGCTTACCTCACCATGCAACAATTCAGTTAATTAGCAGTTTGTGGTGGGCTAGAATTTCTTTCTCCTCAAGTGTAAGGGTATGGTCATTGATTAATACCCTTGAGCTCTTCTCTGTCATGAAGTTCCCAAGTCCTTCTATAAAGCCCACTTTTCTTCCTCTTCCAGGAACCTGTGTGATTTACCCATATCACTGGGCCAGTGGCAGAGACTACAGATCACAATCTGCTCAGCATTTGTCTTTAAATATTGGGCGTCAGACCCTTGCACGGAACTCACTGGAATGGATTGCCCTCAGCAGATTTATTTATACCTGTACAGTAGTCATATCTTCCCTCAGAGCAGAGCATGACACTGCAACCTGACACACTGTGTCTCAGCCAGAGTTTTACTTAGTTTCCTTGACCACAATACTGGATCACATCACATCATTATCAAAGAGGTAATTTTTTTCAGTGCATTTTATGGGACAGGGCAAGGAATGGGTATTATTGCGGCGAGGTGTATCTGGCCTTAATTGTCAGTTGTCCAGCTAGCTGAGGTTAAGGCCGACACCCAGCTGCAATCCTGCCAGCACCCCTTGGCGTCTGATGGCCTCGGGCTGTGCTGGCTGCGGACGGGTCTCGCTGCTGCCAAGATGAGTAAAGGAGCTGGACACGCTCTGGGTATAAAGTCATTTTATTAGAGATCCCAAGTAGCCATCCAGGGAGAGATCCAAGGAGCGACCGAGAACACAGTTGGGAGCAAGGTTATAAAGGGAGGAGGTGTATAAGGGTGGGGTTTACAGAAGACCAATAGGGAAGGGCAAGGGAGTGAACTTAACATTACAGACATTAAGGAAGAACCAATTGATACACAGTAAGGGAGGGGCCCCGGGACCACAGCCAACCACAACCCCCAGAGAGAAGAAGCTTCTGGAGAACTAGGTGGAGTGGGGGGTGATTGACTGGGCCCAGGGAGGACATTAAGCTTACATATAAGGGAAGGAAAGGGAGGAGGAATTATATAACTAGAAGGACTGACAACCCCAGTGGCGGGAGTTGCCACAACAACACGGTAAGTGGCAGGGCTAAAGGCGGGAAAACTGGGGAGGGCAGAACCATTTACATAAAATAGGGGGGACAGTACATAAAATGGAGGAGCAATTAAACCAACCAAACGCACTACAACATATTATGTCCAGAAAAACTGTAATATACACAAGATCATTTTAAGTCACATTGTGCTATTAGGGGTTTAGGGGCTTTTCCTGACATGTTTTGTATGTCTAAATTACATTATTGGTACCACACAAACCCGTATGATGTTTTTTTCTTTGTAAGAAATAAGGTAGTATAATTTGATATATGGTGTTTTACTCTGTTAGTAATCGATTAGCATAATACATCATCTTTTAAGAAAGCTCTCAAGTTTCTAATTTATCAACAGCATGTAGTTCTCTGATAAGCATGGAATAGCAGCTTTCTACCACTACAGTAAAAAAGAAGTCTTATAAAAATCTAGCAGGAAATGGCATCTTACTAATTTTGGTGTAACTCAGATATAACATAAGGAAGAGTACTACTCTAAGACTTGTTGATAAGACTGACTTTTGAAAAAACTGCTGATAGGCCTGAAAACTGCAGAGGTTTTGTTATCTGATAATTTCCTCTTCCTTTGAGTTTCTATGCTGCTGTCATGCATAAGTCATAGGTAGGCAGGTGTTTTAATAGATCAAGACAAAATTTCAGTCTATAAGTTAACTATAAATAGGCACTACATGACTTCTGCTAAATTCTCTAAAAGATATTAGGGCTTTTGTATCCTAAAATACAAATATTAAAAGGTCATTCATAGTAAACTGTTGTCATAGTGCAAGAGTTCTATTGCCATTACATTGCAAGGGTTCTACATTGCTAGTTTCCTACCTCCTTGATGTTTCTTATAGGGAGCTCCTCTAGGCACTGCCTCTTCCATGTCCTCACAGCAGCCAACTGACTCCAGTTACCCTCAACCAACCAATCCACTCTTTTATAACACTCTTCTTATTGGCTACAGCTGCGGCCTGTTAAACTCAGGCCTGCTTCTAATCTTTCATAATTAACCCAGCTGCAACTCTTTAGGGGGTAAGATTACATTCTATGCTACCTTTATTTACTTATATTCTATCCCCCCACAGTAAACATGTTAAGAATTCTTTCCAGCTCATACTTATCATTACAAAATCCTTTTAAAAGCTGTTTTCCAGTGGTTGATAATGACCTGATTTGTTTTGTTTTTAACATCAGTCTATAAGAATAACCCTGAAAATCTGTGTTTAAGCAAAGATGGAATAATATCATCAAACTGTACAGGAGCTAATCCTTAGGATATGAATATATCCCAGATTTTCACACTCTGTGTGGTTTGTCAAACATCAGAATAGATCTTTGCCACATTTCTAATTGTTCATTAAGCTGATAATGAAACTGATTCAAGCTACTCATCAGACATTTTCCAAATTCAAATATTGTAATTTTTAGGTGTGTATATTTCTAAAACTAGAGATCAATTCTACTTGCTGCATATTCATTCTATTTAAGAACTCCAAATCCAGCTGCACAAACAGCCAATTGGTAATATAAAATAGGGGAAACAACTGCTACTCCTTCCTTTATGGATGGCTTACAAATAGCTCTGATATTTACATGAAGTTTGTCTACCAAAAAATGCATAGGAGACCTGAGTTTATTTGTGAGATTTTATTTCTTTTAATGAGATTATTTCACTTTCTCCTGGGAAAAAAACAAAAAATGCACATATTCTTATTGAACACAGTCCAAGCAAGGCCTAAGTTCTGTACTTGATCTTCTGCAATTGGCTCAGTCTCATTTGCTCCTCTTCAAAGGAGAGGTAATAAAATTCATCCCTCAGTCTCCTCAAGGTGTTGAGAAGGTTAAATATTTAGATTTTGGAGTTTATGAAGCATCATAAGAAATGAAATGTTAGCTATACCTCAATCAACCAGCAGGTGAATATCTAGGCCTTTTACGACTTGAACCTCACTATTACTGTTATAGTATAACATTGATATTATTGTTAATAAAATATCAGGAAAAATAACCTTGGAAATTAAATAATGCATTACACTTTTCATAGGCAGAGTTCTATCATAAGGTAACATATTTCACTCAGGGTAAGACAAAATGACACAAAGCTTCAGAAAAATTATAGGACTGCAAATACTAATAAGAACTAGAGTTAAATTCAGTTTTTGCATTTTTATCAATTGTTTACGTGTCCTTGGGATTCCTCTCAGCCACTTACTCAATGTATTATAAGTCAGTTATTTTTGTATGTCATACTGAATACCAGCCCCCATTTTTACTCTGACCTGTAAGCCAGTTCAACACATAACCCATATTTTAATGTAATTAATAGTCAGTTTGATTTCCAGGAAGCTTTGTAAGATAGTTCCCTGTACCATATCATAGATTTTGAGACTATCATTTTATAAGCTATTAATATAATTTTATACAGGTATGAAAACACAATGATATTCAGTTTTACTATCTTCTTTTAATGGCTGTAAGTTTTTGTTAAAATTTCTGATGGACTCATGAAGTAGTCCCTTTAGCTATTTTGATCTTGATTTATCACTTTTGAAACAAATGTATAAAAGTGATCCCACACAGTACTGTTTACGAATTACTTTTACAATGTATTGATGTTTTACTTTCCTGTACCAATTCCAGTGATATGAAGTCTGAGTGAATTTTTGGCTTACATATTGTATTCAACACTCACCTGCACATGCAAAATTCTCTCAAGAAGTTATTAGATTAATTGACAATCTCTTAATTATCACAAAGCTCTTTGTAAACCAACAGTAAAATTAATTAGCAACCTGTCATATAGTGGTGATGGGTGAATTAGAAACATTGAACTTGACTTCACTTTCAACACAAGTCTGCAAAGGTAGAAATTCAAAATACGTTCCCTGGGACAACATGAGGTTCCAGGAAGTTAAGAAGCCTCTATCTACTGTCTTTTGCCAAAGCACACAATACTAGACAGACACTTGCCTGGACTAACCCATTCCAAGTCCTATCCTAGGCCTGCACCCAAACCTCGGGATACAGCCTGATGGGCAGTGATCCCCCACTTCCCTCGGAATTGGTACATGTTTTAACCTACAGACAAGCTGACAATCTTTTCTGCAATACTGCTTTATTGAATTAACAAGCCTAGAAATGAAAGCAGACAATTTATTCTAGCAATGCAAGGGAGTTAAGCTCCTGCTGTAAATGAAAGGTTTCTAGTTGCTGACTAGGGTTTCTCCAAGAAATCTGTCACAAGAAAATCTAAATCTAGTGGCTTTAATACTTTTTCTTAGAGTACCTGTGTTACAAGTGGGACCTTATTCTAGCTCTTCTTTCTCTCATTTATATTTAAAAGTTTTCAAGTTGTTTTTGAATACAAATGCACTTCAAAGTATGTGGCATGTTCAGAGGTTTTTTTATTTCTTTGCTATTGCTCTCATTTAGGAGATTTGGTTACCTTGACATAGCTTTCTGTCATGTTTGAGAAGTTTAATGGAGCATTCTTTAACTTATTTGAAAATAAATCCCTTTGAGAAAATTTCCTGCATAGCAAAGTGCTAATTTTTTTTCCATATTTATCTTTTGCACAGTTCATTGAATTGTAATGAATCACACATCATTAAGATTTTATCTCCACAGCACTGGCTTATTTGAACTCAACAAAAACCACATTTGACACTTTTAACTATGCTATTAGATTTAAAGGTCACCATTTCAGGTACTTGCTTCTCTCTTTCATTTTACATGTTGCTTAAGTAAATTTTTCATGGAAAGTAATGAAATATAATAGATATCACAGAACTATTTATAGAGGAAAAAATATTCCGTAGTACAATCACAATTCAAATTGTCTGTAGTTAAATACAATTTCACACTGTTATTTAGGTATGATTAAACACATTATCATAGAATCACAAAATTGTAGAATGGTCTGAGTTGGAAGGGACTTCAAAGATCATCTAGTCCTAATCCCTTGCCATGGAACAGGAACATCTTTCACTAGACCAGGTTGCTCAGAGCTCCATCCAAACTGGACTTGAACATTTCCAGGGATAGTGTTCTCTGGAGTAACTTCTCTGGACAACCTGTTCTCTCCTGTCTTCTCTTTTCCTCACTGCTCTCTGCCCAACCAAAGAAAGCAACTCATGATGGCTGACTCACTTCCTAGTATTTTGATGCTATCAAAGGTGCTAAACTGGAAGCTTACTGTATATACAAATAACACTTGAATAAAAAACTCAAAGTGAAGATACCCCATCTGTCTATAAATATTTTCTTGTAAAGTTGCTAGGTTAAGTTAGAAGCTCAGTCTTGGATGTTTTACTGTATACATCCAATTTCACAAACAGTTTCCTTGGTTTTCTGTCTCTTTTCTCAATAGCAAATTGAGCTACACCCTCAAAGGCAAAATGCCAGCTGTTTAAAGTAGACAAACTACCTGGGTAGTACCAGGTGGCACTGAAACTACCAGTAACCTTTGTTATTTTAGGTAAACAAATGATGGCATAAGTATTCTGCCTACAATTTTGAATTAGATTGACATTTAAGAAATCTCATTCAAATACTCAGTTTCTGTTTCAAACTCTACTGATTGTTGGCACAACATTCTATATCTAGATAGTTCTATCTTTTTCACTTTATTCTGTACAGGAAATGTCATACTTCCTTCAAAAATTTCTTTACACCAAAGATATCTCTTAAGGGCAATGAAGGTCTAACTCTAGTATTGAGGACAGCACTATAATGGACTGGACTTTCTCATTAAAGAAAGAAACACTGTCAAGTAAAAACGATGCTTTCATGTAATGTTTCAACACCCTCTACCTTTCTAAAATTTAATTAATATTGCAATTAAAGTATTATTTCAATATTGGATAGAAAAGCCTACAGTTTTCCTGTGTTTAATAACTACAAAATACTATTGCTGATCACATGAAAAAGGCATTTTTCTTTCAAGAATTAGTTTTTCCTAAAGCTTATAATTAGGATATTACTTATGCATTTTACAGTTCAAGAGGGATTTCAGGCAGAGTAGATTTTCAGATGCATTTCCAAGATTCTTCCCTGTAGAAGACTGTAAATAGGATAATGCAGTTAATGGATTTGAGAGTATGTACCGATATTTTTATCTTCTCCTTCATTCTCACTATACTTCGTAGGTAGCTCAGATTTCCTTCCCTTCTCAACTCTAGAGTTTTTCTTTTCCTAATGTAAGTCTGTTCAACACCTAATTTGTTGTTAAGATTGCTTAAAGTCAAGTCCTGTGACTGCACTCAAAGAGAGATACCTTTTTAATTACTTCATAGTTATGTATTTCAAAGGGATTATGTTAGTGGCCAGTATTGGTCACTGTAATAGAATGATAAATTAAGTATTTACGTGAACATCTGATAAAAATTCTTTGGCACAGTGCATCTGTAGCACTTTCTTAGTTTTTCATATATTATTATTGCTTTTTAACTTGGGCCTTGGAGAATACCAGAGATGGGAAGAATAACGATTGCACCTATGTTCAAATTTGAATAGATCAATAAACACACCAAAATACATTCATTGTCACCTACTGAACTTTGAATTATATGCAGAGTATTTAGGCAGAATTTATTGGATCTGCACCATACACTCTAATATCTTTTCCTAGCAGAACAAAGTCCACTTCCTTTGTTATCAGCTATGCAACACTTCTAAGGTACTCTGAAAAGAACATGAATATCTGCTAAAGGGTAATTTAATTTGAATGTATGGTTTGATCCTTATTTTTCTAAATTTGATATTTTGTTCTTCCTGTATACAAGGCTATTATGTAATATGGATGAAAAAGCTCTTTTTTAAAAGGACTTTTTAAATACTTAGTTTGGTTTTTTTTTCCTGCTGATGAAGCTTTGCTGAAGATCACTCTTTAAAAAATGAAATTTCAGTGGATAACTAAACTTTGAGAATGAGTGCACGGGTCTTTTGTTATTAGTTCTTTCACATGAAATAAATAGATACATAAATAAATAAATAAATAACATCACAAGACCTGAAAGAAACAAAATCTAGTAATAATTCCATATTTATCACAATTGATTTTGCACTATTATTTCTTACATATATGATATTCAAATGATATTCCTTTTCTTCATTTTGCATTACATTACCCGCTGGACATAAATCCCTACTGTAAAAATAGGGTTGCTGGACACCCGTGTCTCTTTTCTTGTGAGTTTGTTGTTTTAATAGTAATTAACTCCTGTCCATGGGCAGTGGATAACATGACAGCTTGTGTCTTCATCCTACCCCTATGGGCCTGGTTCTTTCTCCGTTAAAGGATGTATTTCAGGCAGGGATTTCCAGCAAGGCTGAGATCCAGCAGTGGCCAAATCTTAGAGAGATAGTTCTGATCAGATATCCCTGGACTGGTTTTGTGTGTCTCTTTGTACCTGTGTCTTTTTTTCCTCTGCTCAGATTTTCTGCAGTAAAGGCTGAAAGAGCAAACTATAGTTTCACTGTTAAACTTGACTGCTGGAGAATTGAGTAATACTGTACTTATCAAGTCTGCTTATTCCTAAAGTCTCAGCGTCCTCATTGTAACTGGTGAGCTGCACAGTACACCATCTCAGTCACTAATCCAGGCTAAATTAACTTCACAAAAGTACAAGATAAAATGACTCCAGCATTTACTGTATGATATAATTTTATTCTGTCTAAATGACCTTTACACTAAATTCTTTATCATATTGCATTAAATTCACATGTGATATTACAATATTATTTTCTTGAGTGTACTCTATACTATATATTATAGGCAGTCATATATTTTCAGAGGATATACACTGTAGTACATCTGAATACAACTTGTATTGCCTACTTTATTGACACTTCCTGCCTTCCAAATATAGTATACTAATTGCAGCAACATATTCTTTCTCAATCTGTAGTGTTCAGAAAACTTCAAAGTATATCATAACTAATCACATGCACTGACCAGGTGCGGCTCATCTGGACCATGAAACCCCACGGGGACATGCAGAGCCCTGAAAGCTACTACTGCACCAACTGTATCTCTTTGGGCAAGAGTTTATGTCAAATAAAAACCACATGACTGTTCCCAAAGCCTATAGTTACATTATCTAATACCTGTCAATATGGTACATAAACATGAGCCTTAAATTATAAGATTATTCAGTGAACAGCATCAAATATTAAGAAATTCCATCTACATAATTTGTGACCACTCTTCAACCAAGGAGAAACAGAGAATTTATAGCAAAATAATAGTCCAGCACTGGTACTGAAATTAAGATAGGATGTTGGACCTATTTTTTTTTTAACTTAAACAACAGTTTTCCTATATGAATAATTGGATTTAGAGACCTTCAAATGCTGGTCATCAGATAGCCTAATATGCATTCTTTTTAAGACTGCTGAGGAGTAAAAAACCTGGAAGTGTCAACTGTAATTTAAGTGGTCATTACTGCCTTATTTGCTGTCATGAGATCTGGTATACAATCCTGTGTTTAAAAAGGAAATGTCTGGGGACACTGGCTCACAGCCGGCTGAACATGAGCCA
>WBNQ01024097.1:1399-13071 GCA_013401375.1 Spizella passerina | reverse complement strand
TAGTTATGAGGACAGCTATTCATCTGAGGGAATTTCAAAAGCACTGACACTTCAAGTGAGACTGAAAATACCCAACCACTGAAAGGCAAACACACATAAAACCTGCAGGTCTGGCCTAATCTCCCTTTCCTCTCTCCTGGCTGAGGACAAGAATAAGGGTTTTAATACTTTTAATTTCTAGAAAAAGCAACCCAAATTTTAAGCTACATATTATGCCCTCTCCCAGGTGCCAAAGCAAAGGAGCACTCACCTGCTTTTCTGCGTGATCTGCAGGCCAGCCCTGAACATGCTTTATAAGGTTCTCATTGAAGTGTGCTGCTAGCGTAGGTGTTAATGAACACGTGGGTCGTACAGATGTATTCTGTGGTGCAGGTGTTGAGTTTGATGCACTACTGCTAGAGGTATGATTTGGACCTGGTGATGGACTTCTTTGACTACTAGAAGAAAGAAAAACAAAAAGCAAGTGAGCATTTAAAAACATATGTGAACCTATAGAGAAATGAACACTGAAAATTCATTGCCTCCAGACACAAAAATACATAAAGCGTTCAAACCACAAGTAAATACTCCTGGTAGACCAAACCTGGGCCACCTTTCTACAAACCTCTAAGTTTAATTGGAACTGAGTTCTACAATGTAACAGAGGATTCTGTTATTTGGTAGGGTTTTGTGTTTGCCTGGTTTTTAACTCTGAGAGCTATTCAAGAGATGTAAGCTGTGCCTTAATGGTGCTGAATAGAAAATATACATATATTTATGTTCTTCCTTTGAACAGCTGCAAACCTAAGATTTTCAGTAATGACGTATCAGATGGGAGGCAAACAGATTTATTCAAAAGAGGTTTGCCAGAATAATCATTAAGAACAATGTCTGATGTCCTGATCTGAAAATACAGCCATATGGGATTTGAGGAGTTGACTACTCACGTCAGAACACAATCTCCATGGTTTTGTGACACTGCACATCTTTACTGAATGTACTCGGGAGAACAGAGGTATCAGAGGAGCAGTGTGTTTGCAGCCACCAAACCTGACTGCTTCACTGGAACATAGCATAACAGTGATGGTACCTCACAGTTAAATGCTCTTTGGCACTACATGCACTGAGAAATAGTGGCATTAATTGTGTAAGTGCAACTCTCCCACTGGCAGAAGCTTTCAACAGAGACCATAATTTCAGTCTATTCCTTAAAACTGAAAACATCCTTACATAATGCAACCATCTCTCTAAGTCCAATGCCCAGACATTTACCCTAATCCAGTCACACTTGTGAAGAACTACAGCATTAAGAATTACAGCCAACAAACTGGACGTCTGACTGGAGCTGCTGGAACAAAGCCAGAGTCACCAAGCCGACAAGAGGGATGAAGAACTTCTCCTATAAACAAGGTAATTCCTCCCCTCTTTTCAGAGCTTGTGAGATTCACAGTATCTGGAGCACTGTGTAGTGGGAAGCCTAAAACCAGACAAGAATTAAACTGCTATAGCAAAGGAATGTGCAGAAGACAAGGGGCTGAAGCACATGCTGTATCAGAAGCTGCTTTAAGTTTATTCAGTCTGGAAAACAGAAGACTGAGGGGAAGGGGATTGAGGGATCTTTTTGCAGATTTTTACTACTTTTGGGGAGAACAGACTCTTTTCAGAGATGCACAGTGACAGCACAAGAGGCAGAGACAAGCTGCAACAAGGGAAATTCTAATTAGACATGAGAAAAAATTAATCCCCATAAGGGCAGTCAAACATCAGAAGAAGATATTATGAGATATTAAAAAAAAAGTCACCTAACTAATGCCCTTAGCAATTCAAACTTGCCAGTCCTACCAAAGTAGACTGTAGCTAGAATTCCATTCCAAAGTAAATTATTCTAAGTTTCAATGTGTTCATTTAGCATCAGCATAGTAATGGTGCAGAGTCAGGCTATTTTTAGTAATTAAGTAGAATTCAGGCATAACCTTATTTACTCCTTAGTTCTACTAGAATTAAATTTCCCTCTATGACTTGCCTCCTCTTAATTTATCAGCCTGTTTTCTCCCACTCCTACTTCATTAGTAAAACTCACTCGAACACATCAGAAATATTTCAAGAAAATAAATAAATAAAATCTGTGGGCTTCTCCAAAATGCAGCTGTACCTTAATTATGACAAAAACATACTGTCATAAAATATCCCAGGCACTGCTGTGTTAGCAGCAGAGGGAGCTATGAATGCAGCAATGACTGTTCCAAACTACCACAGCATTTTTAAATGCTTCACTGCTTCACTGAATGCTTAGCTGAGTTAAAGACTGGCTATGCCACAAGTAACAGAATGCCTCCAGAGAGGCAAAAATATCTGTATCAAGGGTATTAAAACATGATGGTTCTGAAATATGTTACTACAAACGTCAAAATTTTACAACCTACAAAAAATGCAATGAAATACCTCCTTCACAGCACTTCCCAAGGTAAAGGAAAAATTTTCTCAGTCCTTTCTGAAAACAGAGAGAAACTACCAACCTGATGAAACTATCAGTTATGGAAGCAATAATTTAGTTTCATATTTAAAGCAGTCATAATTGATTGTGTGTCTTTGGAATAATCTCTAACAGACAGATTCACTGTATGTCTGCATTGTGTTAAGTTCCCAACTTAAATGGCTGAAATGTTCACTTCTTGAAAGTTAACAATAGCTACTCAGGTTTTCTCACACTGTGTTTCCACCCCAACAAGTCAAAAATAATTTTATCTCCATTAACTTAAAACTTTTAATGAGCCAAGGAAACGCAGCTGTGATGAACTTCTGCTCAATTATTCAGCATTTAAGCTGGAGAAAAATGCAACCTTAATTCACAGAGTAAAAAGATTTTGGACCATCTGTCCGCAGTTCAGTTTGCTAAATTGTTGTTCACTCCTATAAAAGTAAAAATTGCTCCCAAGAGCAATTCCCAATCCAACCAACTACTTTCACCTACAAAGGAATCATCTGCTCCCTATCAATTCAGACATACTGCCTGGACACAGCAAATCCTTTGCAGGTAAGTAAATCAGTATCTGAACTGGTCCACTTTCATTCAACTCCACTGCACTCGACAGAAGAGAACACCAGTCACACAGGTTTTTCCAAGTCACCTATTCCTTAATCTCCCCCTTGCTGCAAACGACACACTACCAAAGCAAACTGAAATCACATGAACTCACGATGCACAGTACAGCAGAGTCACAAACATGTATTAATTTCAGAGACACAGGACACTGAACAATGCTAACATTGTCTCAGTACCTTTCACCCTGGCCTGCACACTGCCTCCTGCCCTCAGCCACAGTGTGTGCCACCTGCACAATGCCCCTGCTTCAGCAGGGCTGGGGCAAATTCAGCTTCCTCCAGCAAAACGCTGATGCCAAATGGAGCAATGGTTTGCAGAGGGACAGCAGATCCCTAAACTCACTGCAGGTAAGGGTCATGCTGGAGTACAAAGCCATGTAACCCAAAGGAAAGGTGAGGTATGGACTAGCAGGCCAAATGCCCATCAGTATCAACTCACACAGACTCTAAGGCATGGTGAAGGTTTCCAAGAATAAGAGCACCTTTCTTAAGATTCCTGTGCAGAGAGGGTGATGAGCAAAGAATAAAAGGGTCTGTGACTGAGAGCTGTCCCCCAAAACCTTATANACTGCCAAGCACACAACAGATAACCCAGTTCCCCAAAAAATCTCCAAATACACATCTCTTCTCCCCACAAAAACAGCCAAAGCCACCAAAAAAACCCCCCAAAAAAAACAAAAGCAAAAAAAACCCCAAAAAAACCAAAACCAACAACAGCAACAGAAGAAACAAACAAAAACCTCAAAAGAACACCAACCCATCACCAAACAGAAGTCCCCTTTGTTATTAGTCCCAGAAGGGCAGATAAAAGGATCTCACTATTTTATGATCTGGAAAGCACCACCACCACCATATGTAGCTTCAGGTATGGTGACAATGCAAGAGTATTGGGTTTTGGTTTTTTGTTTGTTGTTTTAACACCGCTACACATCCCACACCTTATTCAATCACTCTAAAAATCCAGCTACAATGAACTGCAGATTTACAGAACCTCTAAAAAAGTCAACTTCTTCCTACCACAGCTCTACACCATGACTCCATCACATATCTGACCTGACTCATGACACATCTTTGGTTACAGCCCCTGGAACCAATATGACCAAATGCAGAGTATCTGACACTATGAAGAGTCCATCTTCCCACAAGAAAAATTTCAAAGATCCAGATTCTAAATCCATCTTGTAAATCAATGGTTACATGTTGGTTTCACGCAACATCTTAATAAGTTGCAATGTCGACAAAAAAGTCTGGCCAAGGAAAGGTATTTGTGAAACTTACTTAATTTTAATGTTTTAATTTTAATGTTTTAAAGTAGCAAAACCACCTGACAAACCAAAAACTCATACTAATTTCAAAATCAAATTACACTACAGCAAGACACTACAAACATCTAACACTAAGCATCACGGATTCTCTAATTGCACAGAGACAGAAACTTCAAACTCTGAAATCACAATCCAAGGAATCACTTATAAAATTGGCACCAGAGTGACAGAACACAATCATGAGTTCCATTTTGCTTCTGTGAGAATGGTCTAATGATTACCCCAAAAATGGAGAATCTGCCCCATTAACTATGTAACAAAAGTACTTAGCTGCATCATCTCAGTAGCAGCAGTTCAATAAACTGGCCAAAGAGAGTCCACTAACTGCAACATACACAACACACACTGAATGCAGATAAAATTGAAGAGAGAAGCATTTCAATGTACCTTGAACGCTGAAGACTTCGTGGAGAGGCAGGTTCATGACCCGCCTGCTTGTCAGCTATTACTGGCTGCTGAGGTGCTGCCTGGGAAGCTGGTCCTTGTTTAACACCTGGAGTAGCAACCTGCAAAGTTCAAAACTTCATTAGAATTCCTCCACAGTAAAGAGCAAGTGTAAGAAACAGAAAAAAAACGAGGAAATTACAATTTCAACACCTGTAGGGTTTGTTTGTTACAAGACCTGTTGCTGACAAAATTTTTATTATCTTCATAAGGTGTTATTTAAAAAAAAAAATTCTAGTTCTCCAGCTGTGCAAAAAGATTTTTTTTGTACTAAGAAGGGGTTATTAACAGACGTAACAGAAGCAAATTTAGACCCATGTGACTTGTCAAAGTATTGCAAGCTTATATTATCTTTGACTGTATCTTCCATCTGAGCACTGAGCTCATTTTCAACCTCAGAATTGTTGTTCATCACCCAAATAAAATCTTCATGTACAAATTTAAGAGTTCCTTACTTGAAAATACATTACACAGTGTCAAGAACATAATTACATCACAAGCATATTAAAAACATCTCTATCAAAAATGGAAAAAAATCTAAAGCATATTTACCAGTTTGCTGCTCCCTCTGCTCTAAGTTCTAAACTCACAGGTGACTACAAAAATAGTCATCAGTACTTTCTTGCTTTTCCCTTGTAGGACACATTCAGTGCAAGGTATTAAGATATCAGCAGTAAGATACAGTCTTTTCTATGAATTTCTCAACTACATCAGGATGAGAAGTTTGGGAATCTAGTAATGTCTAATTTACAGCAAATGAAGTCCAAGATATTTCATCTCACCCAATGCTTTGCATACCAATTTTGAAATACGTACAAGAGAGGCTGAGCTTCAAAATTTATCCTCTACTTCCCAAAGTTAAGCTAACAATATTGAGAGAAAAGGGAGAGAACAAAGAAAAAATGGCTTCTAGGGATCCATAAAGACAAAAAAGCCAAATTGTCCAGCCTCTCTGGCATCTGCTGACTTCACATTAGTGTAGATTACTAACTAGTGGTCTCCTGAACCTCCAGAAATTCTCTACTTCAGAAACTATGACTTCTATGAAACAAACCACAGATGGTAAAATAAACTCAAGACATAACTTGATTCATTTAAATATGCAGGGGGGAGTCTTAATGTAAATCCAAACTCTTAAATGTCTAAGAGGAAAAGTCACCTTTTAAAATTATCATCAAAATGAAAATGTGTTCTTTCTGGTTTTTAGACTAATAAGCATATACTAAAGAAGTCTGAGTAGCACATGAGAAGTCCATGGTACTAAAAGGGAAAAGCAAGATAACTGTAAGATCAATCTGCTGTTGAAATAAACAGAACTATATCATTCAGGAGGGTGAAACAGTAGCAGATCATGAACTGATTGATGGGAACAGACTACACAAGTACCTTTATGAAATGTATGACATGAAGAACTTTGCTATTAATGCCTGCATTTTGCTCAGGGTGTGAGCAGACATTAAGTCATCAAGGCTGTTCAAACAGAACCTTCTCAAAAGAGAAGCCCATCAGCAATAAAGGAATCATGCAGCAGATCCAAACTGGTAAAGTAACCAGCTCCTTGGCTTGTAAAAATAACCAAAAAAAAGGACCATAAAGAAAATGTGGGATTTGTAAAGCAAATGAACCACAAAACCTTTCAATTAGTCCATGTTCTCCCAAGTGTTTCAAAGACTTTAAATATATATACCATAAACAGAAAAATAGTAAGGGCTAAATAAATTCAAAAAAACCAACCAACCAACCAACCAACAGCAACATTCTCACTGAGCCTGACAAGTCTGTGTAAAGTGCTTTACACAACTACTTTGCAGAAATTCAGAACAGTTTCTGACCACACAATACAGGCACAGCTAAAAGGCAAAGCCTGTGCCCCCTGAGCTGCCAGATGCACACAACACCCCAAAGGCAGCCACAGCAGCTCCATTCTGAAATCAGGGCTGACATGTTCAAGCAGTCCTAAGCAACAGCACTGTGCCAATGACACCACTGGAGTCCCACAGCCAGCTCAAACCCCTGTGCCTCTGGCACTGGGCTCTTCTTGCACAGGGCCCCTTCAGTTTTCTCTGCTCTAAGCCCATGCACTCTAAAACCAAGTGTGTCCTGGCACAGCACCACATCTTGATTAGGCATAATCCACTTCAAACTGTACAACTGGACAAGCTAGCCTGACTCACATATCCAATGGGCTGCTACAGCAGACGTGCTCACACTGGGGCTATCACCAGCTAAGCTCCCATCTCATGGAACTGAGTTACACAAATACAAAAACTATCAAGACAGTCCTTTTTTTTATTGAACTGGAAAAGTATCTGCTGCAGAAAAAAACCCCTGTTACTTCTGGGACTAACAATCAATCTCTGGGTTGTAGAGACCAGAAAAGATCTACTTCCAGTTATCAACAGTACACAACTTAAGATTCTTTTTCATATCTCAGGATTTGGAAGTACCAAATATCTCAACCTTGGTATTCGATAATTTCATTACTTGCCACCTAGCTATGGGATGAGAACATAAATTGAGGATGCAATCCAGGGTCAGAAACCAAGGTAACAACCAGTACTGGTACACACATGAAGCTTTGCAATTCATTGTATCACTGTCAATCAAAAGAAACTGGGAAAATCACTTGGTTTTCTTTGTACCCACGAAAAAAATCTGATAAAAGAAAATAAGGCATTTTGAATATAA
The DNA here is from genome assembly GCA_013401375.1 of Spizella passerina. NCBI lineage: Eukaryota > Metazoa > Chordata > Aves > Passeriformes > Passerellidae > Spizella > Spizella passerina. Next base: position 5,533 of record WBNQ01024097.1, on the reverse strand, counting down.
CGAGGAATGCAATGTGCTCTCCTGAAAAGTATTCCTCAAAGGCATCCAAGACATTAGAGGTTCACTTGTGAGCAGAAAACCGAGAAAAAGACACCTCAGCTAAGCAGAAGTGGTGATAGAGAAGACAGATTTTAGGAAGGTGGGGGTTTCTCAGGAAGAACATCAGGAGCTTGTATGTTAGCTTCAATTTACATTTTCTAGTCACTGATCCAATGAAGGAACTCTGAATGAACAGAGGTAAGGGGGCAGGAAGGGAAAGGGACATTGATCTGTAAACACCTGGAACATTTCTACACAAAATCTGAGACTACTTCAAGTTAATTTCCCCAAGAAGTTCTCTCCCATTCTAAACATCTTTTATTGGGTAAGTCTAAATAATTGTATCAGTTGTTGCCACTGAGGTATGCTTTTGTTGCTATTTAAATATGCTAGAATACCAATGCCTTGGTAAAATCTCCAGACAGCATCTGAGGCCAGCATTAAGAATTTCCTCAAGAAAAGTAAACTAGATTTCATGCTGGAGCTGAACTGCCAAAATACAGTCAAGTAGTTGCTTCCAGTTGTTTGTTTCTATTGGGAAAGATAACATACATATTTTATTATCCTACACACAACTGTTAGCACATGGATCTACAGGAACAATATTTAATATTATGTATCATGATTTCTTACTACAACATGGCATAAGGCAAAAGCAGCTCACCTTCTGCTGGGATGATACTGGTGGCGTGGTCATCAAAGGTTTCAGTGGAACAGTGTTAGTCTGTGGCGTGCTTATCCTTGGAGACACATATGATCTTGNAGCATGAACACTTTGTATAGAAACCTATTAATCCATTCTAGGCATATACCAACAGCTCCCCACTCATGGTTAAAAATCCCCATTAGCAGTGCTTACCTACTCAGTAAGATGACTGCATTTATTGTTTTGGTTTAAGTTTCTAAACTTAAGTTTTAAAGTTCTTTATTAAGTTACAAGCCAGAACATATTGGAAATATCTGAAAGAGTATCTTGCCTAGAAGATGAAAAAAAAAAGGGCCCCACCAGAGAGAGGAAACTTTCTTTTAAGAATTTAAAGCCTCCCCCAAGAGTCACAGTTGCACAGTACTACAAGATGGGTATTGAAGTAAGGAAGAGTTGTGTTTTATACTGTTAACTTACACCTAATTCCAGAAGTTTCACATTACTCATGTAGAATTTCTTAACATACAAAGACAATCCCAAAAGGTGAGACAGAAAGGCATGTTTACTGAGTAGTGTGTCAGGTTCCCGCCCCTCAATAACAATTTTTTATCCTATCTTTGGAAAAAGAAGTCATTTCACATTCTCCATATCGTGTGGCCAAAGATATGACATGAGACAGATTCCACAACTGTATCAGCCTTTTTAAAACACTGTGTAACAAATTTACATAAGTGAGAAAAAAAAACTCTGAATACCTTGCGTAGACAGTTGTGCAGCTTGAGAAATTAGGGAGGTGATATTGAAAGCAGATGGTCCAGCAGTAAGAATTTTATGGAGTATAGACTGCAGAGAGGCTTGTGTCACAGCTGCTGTTAGAACTGAAAACAAACATTCTGTTTTACTGACAATTCTAGAACACCACTTTAAACTGTTGAAACTGGCTAATTACATTTAAGGTATGTTTTCCTTCAGATTTATTTCCCGTATCTACCGTGACCAAAGATCCACCTCAACTGTTCTTCAGTTACTTGATTTCAAGTTGACTTGGAATGTCTAGCAAGTCCTTTCTTTAGTAGTTTTAAGACATACATTTAACAAAAATTCTTTAAAAAATAAAGTCAAATCTTCCAGTTGACCATACAGATTAGTAATAACTCTTGTAAACAGCAAGAGAAAATTTGTTCAATTTGCTACTGCAGTAAGAAGAACGTGTGTGAAGATTTTTTTATACTACAATAATTTTTTAAAAAGGCAAAAAGCAGAATCACTATAACTCACTGAAAGAGATGGGGGCCAGACTTCATGTTCAAGAGGAAGACAAATCTCTTCCAGGTTAAAAATCCATGTTTCTTCTTACTAATAAAATACCCTTGTACCTTCTGAGTTTAACTGTCCCATGTCATCCCNGTTGCCACTGAGGTATGCTTTTGTTGCTATTTTTGAATATGCTAGAATACCAATGCCTTGGTAAAATCTCCAGACAGCATCTGAGGCCAGCATTAAGAATTTCCTCAAGAAAAGTAAACTAGATTTCATGCTGGAGCTGAACTGCCAAAATACAGTCAAGTAGTTGCTTCCAGTTGTTTGTTTCTATTGGGAAAGATAACATACATATTTTATTATCCTACACACAACATACATATTTTATTATCCTACACACACATGGATCTATAGGAACAATATTTAATATTATGTATCATGATTTCTTACTACAACATGGCATAAGGCAAAAGCAGCTCACCTTCTGCTGGGATGATACTGGTGGCGTGGTCATCAAAGGTTTCAGTGGAACAGTGTTAGTCTGTGGCGTGCTTATCCTTGGAGACACATATGATCTTGGTGATGAGGCATCAGATGTTAAAGACATTGGAGACTGATTAGATGGCTGAGCTGTAAAGAAAAGAAAAACGCTTTTAATAAAAGCATGTCCTATCACAAATGCAAATTAAATTTCCTCTGGGTACTCTGGAGTATGCTATATTAGATCATATACAAACATGCTCACTGTGAACAACTAGAACAATCTAATGCTCAACAACAGTCCTAGCTAAGGAATTGTATTTCCCCCAAACTCCCCACTTCTAAAATTTCAGGGGAGGGGAAAGAGAAGAAGCTCTTAGGAAATGTTTTTTACAGATAAAGTGACTAAGTAATATGCAACTCCTATTTTCGAGTGCTCAATTTGATTTAACCAAAAGAAAGCATGAACACTTTGTATAGAAACCTATTAATCCATTCTAGGCATATACCAACAGCTCCCCACTCATGGTTAAAAATCCCCATTAGCAGTGCTTACCTACTCAGTAAGATGACTGCATTTATTGTTTTGGTTTAAGTTTCTAAACTTAAGTTTTAAAGTTCTTTATTAAGTTACAAGCCAGAACATATTGGAAATATCTGAAAGAGTATCCTGCCTAGAAGATGAAAAAAAAAAGGGCCCCACCAGAGAGAGGAAACTTTCTTTTAAGAATTTAAAGCCTCCCCCAAGAGTCACAGTTGCACAGTACTACAAGATGGGTATTGAAGTAAGGAAGAGTTGTGTTTTATACTGTTAACTTACACCTAATTCCAGAAGTTTCACATTACTCATGTAGAATTTCTTAACATACAAAGAAAATCCCAAAAGGTGACAGAAAGACATGTTTACTGAGTAGTGTGCCAGGTTCCCGCCCCTCAATAACAATTTTTTATCCTATCTTTGGAAAAAGAAGTCATTTCACATTCTCCATATCGTGTGGCCAAAGATATGACATGAGACAGATTCCACAACTGTATCAGCCTTTTTAAAACACTGTGTAACAAATTTACATAAGTGAGAAAAAAAAACTNAACCTGACAACTCACTAGTACAACACTCAAATTCAGAAGATCAAATGCCTAACTACCATTTTAAGAAAAAAACTCACAACATTAATAGAACAAAATTTGAAGATAGCTGATTTCTAATGTAGTTTACGCTACTGAACCTAATATTTATTATGAGCACACAAATACAACTTTTCCACTTCAAGATACTGGATGAAAAGCAGCCAATATTAAAAATGGGACATTTTTTTCCGTAATTTTTATGGCAAATGTGGGCCAAAAATTCCTTACTGATCACCTACACTCATATTCTACACTTTTTCTTATGATCTCTATTTTTCTTTGGAAAATATACTATGAAGAAAAACCTTACAGGCCATGGATTTTGCATATAGGCTACTGTGTCAAATTTGACAGGAGGGTATAAGCCATGCTTCGTTTATGAAGAGACCAGTGCAAGAAGCCACAAATATAAGTCTATTGTACAAAATCCAGCTACATTGCTGAGGATTTAGAAAGGATAATGAGCTGTCCTAGAAGTGGAAAACAGTGATGTTAACATCCCCACAGCAGAGTGGAAAAATATCTAAAATGTGTCTGCCCATAATTAATTTTTAACTTGTCAGCTTCTTCTGAAGCATTAA
>WBNQ01024095.1:0-12857 GCA_013401375.1 Spizella passerina | reverse complement strand
GGGTAATTGAGGGAAAGGCTCAAGGACGATGGTTTATTCTGGTGTGGCTTGGCTGATGGATTCATGAGGATGCAGAAGGTACAAAAGATTACCTGGAAAGGGGTAATGAAATGAGATCAAGAAGGCAAAGGAATAGAGAGCAGAACTGGGTGAGCCTGGAGAGGTGATAATTACTGGGGAGGGCACTTGTCCTTCCTCCCTATAAATTAATGGTAAGGTTAAATTGCCTTTATTAAATCAAGATTAAGGGGTGAACCATAAATATCCAACTTCCACTAGAAAGATGAAAACTGCCTGGAAAAATCCTGGTGGAGTTATCATTTATTAGGAGACTTATACAGATGTATGTTTCAATAAATAATTTTAATGTAAGTACTGCACTCCTGCATTTTGCTATTCCAGTACTCCAGAGTGCAAGCTGGCTAGAGGAAAAAATCAACAGCTGAATTTGTCTTCAAATAAAGTATTCATTACTAGTGAGGATATGAACAATATTCTGTAGCTTAAATGAAATGCACTTAAAAATGCACTTAAAAGTGCAATTTTTCAAATGCTCCCAAAAACTAAAGATTTTAAGTCATCTTTCTGCAAGTGACAAGTCAAAGTAGCTATTATTTTTATTGTAAATCTTACTATATAAGAAATGCAGGCAAACAACATTTTCATAAATGGGTGCATTGTGCAGTAGATCTTCAGCTTGTCATAGATGTCCATTTCTGTCACCATTGTTATGTTCCAAAAATAATTGTATAAATATCTGCAGGACATTTGCTAGGTCTCTGTTATTGGCAGTCATTCAGAGCAGTGATGACAAGCTACTACATAAATTATGCAACCCTAGTACACAGTATATGCTGTCAAATTTAACTTACTCTTATAGACTACATCTGGAAATAATTTAAAGGAATGTTATTACAGTTTTTTCTGAAGTAAAACAGGTCTTTGTGCTTTAAACTTAGTTTAGGACCATTTCATTCAGAATTTCTTAGGCATAAAAGCACATCAGCAGTAAGAAATGGAAGACACCAAATGGTCTCCACAGAAAAGAAACAGATTAAAACCTCAGGTGAAAAAGCCTGAGGTAAAAATATGAAAGGGGGAAATATTTTTAGGAAAAAAGGAGAAATTAGAGAACTTTTAAAAGAGATGGGGGAAGGGTGCAAAGGAAAGTGAAAGATTACAAAATCAAAGAAAAAAATCTTGCTGAGGCAGGAGCTGAAAGATGGGAATGGGAACTATGCAAAAAATACTAACAGTCTGAGGTTGGCAGGGTTTGTGTTTGTACACGCTCATGTAGCCCACCCAGGCCCCCGCCCCCTCCTGAAATTCCAGGAGCTTGAATTTTAAGCAAAAGGTTACTCTGGGAAAATGCATTTTCCTATTTCATACTGCTAGGCAGGCCTGTGTCACAGCAGTAGGTAATGCTTTTCCCTGAATTCCAGATTGTTCTTTGAAACAGAATATAAAAAAAAATAGTAATAATGAAAAGCACACCGAGCAAAAGAGAAGCAGAATAGACCAGGGCTAATCTGCCAGCACTCAGAGAAAAAAAAATTTCCCTACCACAAAGAACCCTATTGTTCCCATGTTAAGTATTTGATTTTGCCTGCATTTAAACCAAGCTGTCTTAAATTATATTTTCTTATGATGGGAAAGCATGTGCCAGTTACAGCAGCAGTGTTCAGTGGCTCCAGGGAAGAGTTGACCTCTGTGATTTCCAGGGCCATTCAATTTTTCTCAGCCTGCCTAAACTGATTTCTGGTAGAGGAGAGGGTGACCTGCCCTTTATGACTGGGAAATCTCACCACCTGTTCAGCTTGTAAAAATTAGAGTTACATCAGGGAAAGAAGCCTGTGAGGAATCTGAGCACTTTGGAAAATGTTGGGTGTAATGACTGTTACCCACATATGTCCTTCTGGTAAATCTTATTAAGGAACCTCCAACATTTACGCTTTCATATAGACTTTGCCACTGTGTTGAAACTCAAATTTTCGTTTTTTCTGAGCTAGTCCAGTTTTGTGTGCATTCTTCACATAGCTAACAAAATCAGCCAAATATCACTATGCAGTGCATTTCCCTGGTAGGGTGTCAAGTCAGGGAGAATCTCTTTCAATATTAGAAGAAATTCTCCTTTATTTAGCAGAAATGAGGATGCTATTAATAAAAGCAAGCTGTTATTAACAGATAGTTACTCACACAGTACATTCAATTATTTCCTCCTACAGGCACATTCGCTCACACTTGTTACCCAGTGAGGATATGGAGAGGGTTGGCATGCTGCTGTGTTTGCTCAGGCAGTTTGGCATGTTCCTAAGAGAAGAAATGGAGAGAGGAGCATGGGTGGGACTGTCACTACACAAACATTTTTAACAGGACCAAATAATGGGATTGTTGTTGCCATAGCACTCCTGCACAGCACTCTGACCATGGCTGCAGCCTGAGCACTTCTAAGCCATGAGGAGCACACAAAAAACCCACAGCACCCAGAGAAATTACTTCAGTTGTCTTCAAGTTTAGGTCACTGCTTGAAACTTCTGCTCTCTATATTGCAAATTATTTAAAGCAGTGAATGTTGTCCTGAAAGAAGTGAAAAACTCTGTTTTTATTGAGCCAAGATCAGTTTGTAAGAATGGTGTGCTTAAAATTCCTGTACATCTTCACGTGTCTGTGTAATTGCTTTGGTCATATGGAGTAAAAATTTGTGGGGAGAAAATTGTTCCAGAGTAATACAGTTTAAATGTATTGTAGTTTAGACCATAAGAGGACAAAACATCTGAAATCTCCAAAGTGTACTGACCTGGTATATTTTTACACTGTGTTGCTTGGAGAAGTTCCTTGATGCTAAAAATAATAATTTCTCACACTGTTTTCCATCTCCAAGGTTACTAAATCTTTTTAACCTGAACGTAATTAAGATTATACCTACAAAATATATTTTTAGCCTGTTAGATTTTCTGTGATGTAATGTTCTAGTAGATTCAGCTGAGTTAGAGGAAGTCTGCTCAATTGGAGAGGGAACAGTAGAAGTGAAATCAGTAGTTTCTACAGACAGTTGTTCTTTCTGTGGCTTTTTGCATGGGTACAAAAATTTTACGTAATGGCTCACAGGTCTTCAAAGACCAGCAACCAATTTAGAGAAAGAAACTCCATGTACACCCTTAAGAAATTTGAAATCTGTATAGGATGTTTGAAATATGACATTTTCTAGTCTATTTGAAGCTACAACTATTCACTGGGTTCATTTTTTGGTACTATTTTCTTGCTCCAGTGTCTTTTAAGAAGTAGACTAACAATGAAAAAAGATAATTAACCATATGTACCTGTCAGTTCAGATAATTTCAGAGGGCTAAAAACCTTTTTTTTCTTTTTCTGCATGCACTATTTTAATATCTAAGTAGGTAATGGATTGGTGACATGAGCACCTGCTGAAAGTCTGTGATCCACACAACAGAACCACTCTCCTAAAAGCCTGAGAGCCATCCTGCAGAGTATTTCAATGAATATCTGCTCACAAATGGCAGCCTCTGATTATCCATTCCTCCTGGGGCCTTGCTGGGCACAGCAGGGCTGGAGCTCCAAGGGCTGAGTCCAGAGCTCTGGCACAGAACCCTTTCCCAAGGCAGGCTGGTCCTGCTGCAGCTCCACCATCCCTCCCCACCTAAACGTCACCCAGGGCTCTATACAACTTATTGCTTCTTTAATGCATGTGCTGCCATACAATGAAATCTTGGCTGGAAATATCACCAGGAGAATTTCAGTGGGTGGATAAATCCTTATTCCAAGTGTGGTGAGCACACCTGGGAAAGGGTAGCATCTGACAAATAGGGTTTTGTCTGCAAATGAGAATGATTTCAGAGCCTGCTCATTTGTAACTGAGATAGTTAAGGTATCTCACTTGTGATGGAAAAAAGAAAAAAAAAAAAAGGCAAACCACTGCGCCAGAAAGCGTGTTGTGCAAAATCTTTGGAAATGTGACAGTTTCCTTGGAAAAGAATCTTCTGTGCAGGAATTCCTTAAAAAGACAGTCGAGCATATTTGTCTAGTCTTTCCTGAATCTTTTCAGTTGGGAATATTTTTTCAGACCTAAATCTTTCCTTTGTAGGAAAAGGTATGATAGGTATTCCTGTGAATACCTATTCATATCATTTGGTTCCCTTTGTAATATTCTTTTTGCCAAAGAATGCCTGGAAGAAATACTGACATAACTCTCACACATACTAAAATAATGCTCAAACGTATTGAAATTTCCTACTGTAGGAAATCGATTACTAAATGGAGAGTTGAGTTAATAGAATTCATTTTATTGGCGCTGTTAGACAGGTCAGAGGTTTGAAGAGTTAAAGATTTAATGACTGAATAGGAGAAACAGGGATATTTAACTAAAGAAAAAGTGTTTTCAACTTGAAAAGGCTCAGCCATCTGATGTAGCTGAGAGATGTAGAAAGGCTATTTCTAGAATCAAGATTGTTGGACAAGAATATACTTACACATTTAAGTAGGTGAAGACACTGCCGAGTTTATATGGGGAAAATACTGACAATACAAATGACAGTTTAAACTGGATGCCAAGTTGGAGATGTGTTCATGGGAAAAGTGGATGAAGGATGCTTCCTGCATGCTGAATGATGAAGGCACACATTTTGGTACACAGAACAGCTCAAGGAGAAAATGTGCTTTGAAACAATCTGCGTATATTTAGTAAGCAGGCAGATCTGTGAGTACGACACAGTGTTGTAGTTAATAACTTGTACTCAGTGGTGGAAAAAGGGAAAACCACTAAGGGAAATAGAAGGATTGAAAAGCCATTTATATCATGCAGTCAATATGTATGAATTTATGGGTCTCAAACCAATCCTCCTCTATAAATTCATACACAAAGACTGCATTTCATAAATTAAGTCTCTCAATTTAGAATTGAGCATGAAGCTTGACACACTAGAACTGACCAATCTTAACCTTTTTCCCAAATTTTTTAAATCAATGCAAAGACTAAAAAATAAATAATTGCTTGCTTTAAAGATATCGTTTCTTATTCTTTTCAGTTAATTCAAAGAGAATTGAAATGGGATGAAGAAGACTTTATATAAAGCAAAAGTACTAAAACCTTTGGAAGTAATAAATAATCAATCAGCACCGAACTTGAGATATATTATTTCCTAAAATTTGGGACTTTTTTGAAGTCTCCTTTCTCAGTCTCTTGAAGTGCAGAATTAAAGAGCAGGAAACCTCTCAGAGGCTAAATAAAGATGACCACAGTGAAATGCATATAAAATGAAGTCATGTAAAATGTACATAAACCCACAGGGAGAAAAATCTGGCAGTGAGAATCCAAAAGAAAGTGTGAAAATATCCAAGAGCTCTCGTCTCTATAGATAGTTCTCCATGATGCTCATGGACTTGCAAAGCTCAGCACGGGCACATGGTGAAGTGGGATGTAAAGAGGGCAGCAGGTTTTTCAGTTGTGAAGATTTTGATAAAGGACGGTAAATAACCAATTTCCTTATCTTCCTAAGCAAAGTTTACATCTGAGGCTTTCTTAGAAGGGAGAGCATTTTATGCTTCTAGAACACAAGAAAGCAGGTGGGTGATTTTATCATGGGTTTATTTATGGCTGTGTTAACAAACAAATGCAAATCAGAGATGATTGGGGGTTTTAAGATCTCTCCCTTTTTGCCACTGTCTTCAGATGGTCCTTCTGGATGGACACAGTCAAATTCTCTTCTGCTGTTAATTGAGTGACATCTGATGGACAATGCATCACCATGCTGCTGCTGGTTTCCTCTGTGGATGCTCACTTAATAAAGACCAAATCACTTAACAGAGGGTGAGTGGGTAGTCAAGCTGAAATCCGACATTTAAAAAGCATTTATTTTAAAGTTATTCTTTTTCATTTTACGTATGTTTTCCACATTATGTCTACTTTTATTCTTTTGAAGAAATACTGAGTGTCAATCTGGTCTAAATATGTGCAGTTCATTTTTTGGAAATATCTGCTTTGAGATGGTTTGTATATTTTTGCCTTAACTACCAAGGTGCTGCATGATAAATTCAGACTGGTCAAAAAACCACTGAGATGAGCTGGTAATAAAATGGTCTCGTTTCTTCTTAAGGCAGTCTTAAGGCAGCAGTTATTCAAGGCCCATATCCGTGCTGTTAATTCACATTTTCTTATTTTCTGTCTCTAATTTGCCAAGTTTGGGAGGTACCCTGCCTGTTAGATGGGGCAACTGGCACTCACTATCTTCCCTTATCAATTCATGATATAGTTATCACTTATTGTTCTGGCACTCCCTATTGGATTTTTTTCATGTTCTATCCTCTTACATCTTTAAGGATATTTTTCTGTGTTTTCCTTCCCTTTTTTTTTCTTCTACTGGAGTACCTTTTCATAAACCTCAACTATTTCTTTCTATAGAGCCCCTTTCTCTTCTAGATATTGGTAACCCCATAATATTAAACAACAGAATAAAGCTGTTACTAGTTGCTCCCATGGGCTTCCTACCCTGGGAGCATTGGAATGTTGGAAATGTTTGTTTCAGTGAGCCATTATTAAGGATTTTCTGCTGTTCCTGCCAGATAAAATACTAGGAAGATACAAAGATATGCAAACTGTGAGAATAGAAGATTAAAAGACTTGAAAATACCACCAGCACTTGTGCATTTGCTAAAAACCAATGACAGTAGCTATGGCTAGCTCTGTTTGCTGTTGCTTGGAAGGAAAAACAAGAGCTTTGTTGCCAGCAGGGGAGTACCCACGTCCTGGATAAACACAATGGCCAACAATCTGAGCAGCAGACTTGTGGGGCAGGGTGTTGCTTGTGACTGGGACTGTGACAGTTTTGTTACAATTACCAGCAAAATGAAGACTCTGTAAATTTGATTTATCATATTTAGAGTGACGTGGGTAAAGTACCAAGTGCATGAAATAACATGAACAGAAAGAGCTAGTGGTGTTTTGTTAAGCAGTTAATGAGCAATAACATGTTCCTTTTCAGGACATACTTTTTTTTAACACTAATTTGTAGAGCATAAAAAGGCTAATTGTTTTTACTTTTAGTATGTTAACATGTCTTTGTAAGGTTAAATAAAGTTAGTAATATAATCTTTAATGTTGAGACTTGTATTGAAAGTATATTGAGCCTATAGAGTAAGGCACTGCAAGCATGTTAAAGAGTTTCACCTAAAAGGTAATTTGCTAACGAATATGTAAACTAGGTGGGCAGTTTAAGGCATTAGAGAGTGAGACTTTGGTACTGCTCCTTTCAAATCATGTGTCAGTGCCCATCATTCATACTGAGGCTGAGCATGGGAGTTGTCTGCATGTTTCGATGAACTTTTGTGAATTTTTAACAATAAGAGTGTTAACTTATTTCATTTATTGTATAAAAATACAATTTTTCTTCAATAGAAAAACCTAGCAGAATAACTAGAAAATTAATTCACCTCTACAAAGGCACAGGAACTTTTTTCCAGTTTCAATGAGCATCATTAATTTTGTGTGATCAGTTTTGTAGAAATCATACAAACACAGCTGAACAGTTGCTCTGCAGATGTCATCTGAGCACTATTATCCCTACATCACAAAAATAATAAACAGAGATAGGCAAATCTCCTTGCAGGGATCAAACCCACAACCCAAGCATTTTCAGTACCGTGCTCTAAGCAGCAGAGCCAATCTCAAGGTGATAGAGATGATATGCAGGTTTTGGGTGACAATGCCTGTAAATAGTGGTATAAATACAGCATAGGGACCTTTTCTGAAAGGACAGTTACAAATATTCAAACCAAGACAAGGAAGTAGGATGATGGAAAGGAACTTAAATGCTTTTAATAGATAGTGCATTTCATAAGTTTAAGGCTAAAGGCATCTTGTTTGCAGCAAGATGAAGCTGAATGTCATCTCATCTTTTTACCTAAATACCAAAAGCAGTTTATTTTGGTTTTCCGAGAATTGCATTCTTAAAAGGTAATGTTCAGTGCACACAGATAGTGTATAGCTCACTGCTTGTTTGTCTGTTTCCTCAAGAGTCAACCAAGAGGGGTGCTTTACACAGAGAAAGTGTTTGGGGAATCTAAGTTAAGCATTTGAACTTCAGCTATTCAGAGGAACCCGGAGATGTGGGGAGGACTTGGCCTACTGTGTAGTGAAAACTGTCAAGTCTGAGGTGATTGCAATGTGGGATGAGTGGGCCAAGGAGCTGGAAGCTGTTAAAAAAAAAAGAATCTGGCACCAGGCATGGTTTTGGTTATGTGTCCTTTTTAATGCCTGGCCTCTCTTCTCTGCCTTTCTTTGCAGAAGGAAGCTGTCCTAATCCCTCGGATTGCTGTCCCTTTGCAGAGCATTCTGCTCCTTCTGGTCTCAGCAACATCATATGTTCACTGTTTTTCTGGAGAGCTTCATCTTTTATGGTGTTTCAGAGATGCTGGGGAAGGGTGCCCGTGTACCTTTGCTGTCCCTTTTGCCAGGGTTGATGGCTGCCCGGTGGTGACACGAGCCAGCACACTGGGACTCAACACCTGGGAAAGCCCAAGGACTGTTCAGCCTATCCCTCACTCAATGTTTGCATTTCTTGAAGCTGCCACTCCCCCGGTCACTTAAACAAACAGAGTGATAAATTGTAATCTAAACACATACCCTCAGACCCCTAAGCAAACACTGACTTCAATATTGTTGAGTTTGGTGATGGGATGGCCTGTTTTCATTTAAAATATTTCAGATTCTTTCATACCAATTATTTCTGTAGAAACAAGCTACTTGTGCATCTAATGCCTATAGGTTTGTTTTCAGGCTCCCTGACTCTCTTTTCCTGTGGATATTTCTTTCATCCATCCCAAAGATGAGAGGTTCTGGCCCTGGATTCCAGCATTATTATTTCAATCCCATTCCCTGTTTTCTGGAAATGATGCTAGTCTTCAGTCACACTTGCTCCTTTTCCTTAGTCCCCAAATCAGCATAGCTCATCTGCAAAATAGCAAATTCTAGAGATCTAGGAAGTTGCATCATTTTAGCCACAAAGCAACACACACACAACTTGTGTAAACTTAGAGCAAAATGGCTGTAAATAAGTTCTTACTATGGCTAGGAAGAATATGGATATTTAAGATGCATTTTGTTCCTCCAGATTTGCTCAGGATGCTCAGTTTTGTCCAGGGAGTAGAAAACTGGCACTCTGGGTTTTTTGCTATTCTTACCCTCTGCACAAGATGTGTGGAAACTACATCCTGAGTTCTCTAGTTTCCTCTTTTTATTTGTGCTTCAAGCTTCCTCCTCAGCTGTCTGGAACCTTATCTGAGTACAAATGCCAGCCTGGGCCTCCCTCCGGGGCTGCTCTCTTTTTTCCTCATTTTGTTTTCTTATGGAAATGACTGCGACAAAGAATCTGCTGTTGCCTTCTGCTGGTTTGTGTACTGCAGGCAGAGGTTTGCCCAAGGCAGGAGGATCAGCAGACAGAACCAAACTGCTCTAGCAAACGTGGATGTGATCTGCATGTCTGTGGAAGGGGAACTCTGCATCTCATGTCACATGAGGCTGCAAAGGCCACTCTTCCCTTTGGGCTGTGACAGAGGATGGGGAAAGTTTCCTCACTGTCTCTTGCACCTGAACTGAAAGGCTGCAGGAGATGTAACACCACCATTCCCTGATCTTGCAGCTGTGGAATGCCACTCACAGGTGTATCAGTCCATCAGTTAGAGGAGATCATCCTACTACAGAACACAGAAGTCTGCTCCCCATGGCTCTGTGAATGACCTGGGTATTTTAGGTGTAGTAGACCATCACTGTTCACAGCAATTCCTCTCCACGGGGCCTTCACGTTCCAGGTAACCACTTCCTTTGGTGTGAAAACACTGCTGTGTGCTTCATGGTCACTGACTGATCATGTATCATCCTTCCCCATAGAAGTTTCATGTGTCTCAGTTTGGAAGTGAGCTTTCCTAAGGGAAAAAAATAAACAAAAGCCTGTCACTGGTAGGCTGCTATAAAAAAAGCTTATTGTGGTTTGTCAGGTGCATTTAAAGGATTTGAAATACACAGCCCTGGGTATCCTAAGATCTGTTCAACATGGTGTGAAATCATATCTATTTTTCTCTGAGGGGAGCTTGTACATATCTTCCACTTGTTAAATTTGGACTTCTCAGCTCATAGGTGAGCTCAGCTGACTGAGTTTATTGAATTTCTGCCTGTAGAGACATCATGTCTAACCCAGCATTTGAAAAATCAGTCATAAATTCCAGCTACTAAAACTACTGTTCACTTTAGTTAATTTATTCAATGTATGGAATTTTTGTATATATTTGACTTATTTCCTGTGATGATACTCTGCCAGCAAGTATTCTTTAGGGAAGTCAGTGTGTAAGCTGGTAGATAAGGACTCATACTTTTTCAAAGGTTTTGGTTTTGTTTTTCTTTAATGTATTTCTTACTGATACATCTGTGCAGTTGATATTTATTACGGTGAATACTTTTAAATTTTCATTTATTAACTAAGCATTACATCAACTGCACTCCTATTTTTTAAAAAAAAACTGATGTTCAAGGTAATCAACAAAATTACTTCTGCCATGACAAACCATCTAAATATGTTGCTGACTTATCACTGGAAGTAAGATCAGTTCTCTCTTGCACTTCCCAGGCCAATTTTACTCATTAAGATGACACTCAGTGTCTGCCTTCATCTCATGAAACATTCCTCCTTGAGCTTTTGAACCAGCAGTGACATCACTAATCACACTAATCACTAAAACCTAAATTATCACAGAATGACCAGGTTGGAAGAGACCTTTAAAATCATCAAGTCCAACTCATGCCCTAACACCTCAACTAAAGCATGACACAGAGTGCCACATCCAATCTTGTTTTGAACACATCCAGGAGTGGTGATGCCACCACCTCCCTGGGCAGGTCATTCCAGAACTTTATCACTCATCCCGTGAAAAACTTTTTCCTAATATCCAATCTATATTTCCCTTGATGCAGCTTGAGACTGTGTCCTCTGGTTCTGTCAGCTGCTGCCTGGTGAAAGAGACCAACCCCCACTTGACTACAACCACCTCTCAGGAAGTTGTAGAGAGTGATAAGGTCATGTAAATTGTTTTATTTCACTGATCCTTATTTTCCTGTTCCCAGGAAGATTAGAAATGGGAGTGTTGCCCTACCAGCTGGAGTAATACAGGCCAGGTCAATGTTTGCTCGTGAAGGAGAAGGAACTGATCATTGTTTATGGTGGGCTGCAGTAACAAAAGGGATTTGAAACCCCATGTCCAGAAGTCGTTCTCCAGGTCCTAGCAGCAGGATCCTGCTTTTCCTGTCTCTTCTAGGGGCAAGAACTCTGGAAGCTGGTGGTAGGCGCAGAGCTGGATGGTGCCCAGCTGCAGAGAGAAAGAAAAGCCTGCTCTGAGAGGGGAGCAGGCTCTGGCACAGGCAGGGCAGCACCTGGCTGCACGTTCTGGTGGCCTGTGCTCCAGGTGACCAGTAGGGAAGATGCTGGGACGCTGATATCCATTTCTCTGAAAAGAAAGTGAAAGAGCCAGGTTGGTTTACAACTTCCTTTGCACTGGGAGGCTGACAGCTCTGTAGATAATAGTGTGGAGACACTTGTGGTTCCTGGAATGGGACTGAATGTCATAAGCTATGGAGAAAAGTTGCTGGGACCCCTCCAGCACTACCCTGTATTTCTTATTTGTGGTGACTCAGGATTAAAAAGTGGTGGAGGGTAGGATCCCTTCAGGCCCTCCAGGCAAGAAGTCTAAAATTGTCTCTTTCACAAAGTTTCCCAGGAGATGCAGCCAGCGGTGTGAGTTCATTCTATGGGACAGGCAGGTGCAGGAAATTACATTTCAGCAGTTTTTGCAACTTTATCTCCTTTCATTATTTGGTTGAGGTTTTTTCCTGTGGGCTGGACCTCAGATCTAGAAACAAGGAAGGTGATCTCTTCTCTGGACACTGCCTTTTCAGTACCTCGCTGGTGTGGAGGGTATCTTCTCAGTCTCGTGCGACTTAAGAAAAAACAAAAGCCACAAAAAAACCCTACTCTAACAGAATACTTTCTCTCTGTAGCCGCGATGCCCATCTGCCCCCCGAGCCAGGGATGCAGTCCAGCCCCAGCGCCCCGGTTCCCCCGGGTAGCCCCGGGGACGCACCGCTGCCCCCGGCCGTGCGGGACCCTCCGGCCCGGAGGAGAAGTCCGAGGCGCTGGTAACGTGGCGGCTCTGAGGCGATCCGTGCTCTGAGAAAAACGGGAGGTCAGCCTGCAAGTTACACGGATTGAGTCATGTAGAGTTAAACTAACCCCTCCCACAGCTATGGACCACTAAAGCGCCCGTTTTCATGAGCACCTCTCACTAAGGCAGCTCGGAGCCGGCAGAGGCTGAGAGAGGAAGGAGGGGGGAGCGCGGGAGGAGGGAGCGAGCACAGGCACTGATGGACGAGCCAAAGGGTAAGGACAGAAGCGAGCCGAAGGCAGCCCTGATCCCCGGCGAGGGGCGCGGGGCTCGGCGGGAGCCCCCGGGGTGGCGGCATCCCGCGGCCGGCGCTCGGGGGAGGCTGTGCATATTCATGAGGAGCTCCTTCGGGATGTGCCAGTCAGGCGGGAGCTGCGGCTGCGGCATCCCCGAGCGGCGCGTCCCTCCCTCCGCGCCCGCGGAGCGCTGCCGGCGGTGGGCGAGGGCTCCGCGGCGGGGGCTTGCCGGGGTGGGCGCAGCCTTGCCGCAGTCCGCCCCCGGCTGACATCATCTTCCAGCCCCTGGACTCCTGGTCGCTCCTGGAGGGACAATGCCGAGTTGTGCCGGGGAGCCCGGGCGGGGGGCCGCGGCTGCTGGGGGCGCCGGCGGTGGCCGCGGGCCGGCGGTCCCCGGGCGGG
>WBNQ01024084.1:19373-65144 GCA_013401375.1 Spizella passerina | reverse complement strand
GAGGGGTGAAAACAAAAGGAAAAAGCAATCACCCAAGGGCCTGGAGAGGGAACAGAACAGTTCTTTATACACAGGGAACCAGCCTAAAGCCTTGCAGTTACAGGCTGGGTGGGCGTTTGCATCACTCATAACGGGCACCTGTGAAATTCCAAATACCACCTTAATTGTGGAGACACCTGTGCCATCCCAGCCAGTGCCTCAGCTGGCTGGCAGCCACACAGGCAGAGCTGCTGCTGGCATGCCAGGGAGAGGGCAGTGCCAGAGCTGTGCCAGGGCTGGCCATGGTGCTCCTGCAAAGCCACTTCTGCCCCAGAGCCTCCCTCCCTCCCCACACACGAGGCGATGCTGGGGCGCGTCAGGGCTCGGTGAGCAAAGAGACAGCCAGAGCTCAAGGTTATGGAGGATTCCCAGGATCAGCGTGAAGGAATGAATTTCAAGCACGTCCTTTTGTGTTTTGGAAAAGCTAAAACCTTGAAATAAAAGCCTCTTGCCACAGCTCTGCTGTCCAATGCTGCACCTACAGCAGGCACCTCCCTGTGCTACACATCAGGTCAGAGTGAGTTCCTGCTGCCCTCCAGCCCCACAGCACTGCAGCAAATCCACTGACACATGTTCAGCTTGGGGGCACACACCCAGCCCCATCTGAGGTAGTTCACTGCCTACATTTCATCTCCCTCACAAACTGGAGAGCACCCCAAATTAAAGGATCTCTGGAGACCTGTGTGCTCAAAGAAATGGAGTCTCAAGGCCAACATGTTGAGCTAGCAGGATCCTGAACTGTGAGAGTCACCAAACACCAGACCATGGTTTAGGCACTGAGCCACAGGTTTTCCTGCTGCCCTAGTGGAGGGAAAGCCCAGCACCAGCACAGAATAGAACACCCCCAACATACCTTGATACCACCAGCCTCTTCTGCACCCTGCCATGGCAGCTAGCCAAGGGCATTGATGTCATCTAGAGCATTTCCAGCATGAGACTAAAAATTACTGTGGCCTTATGTGCAGGATACCCTTTGCCTAAGCCCCAAAAAGCTGTGGGCAACAGCAGACCCAGTCCTACCATGTGCTATTTTTTCCATTGTGGGACTCACCACTTCCTCCACTGGGCTTTTGCCTTGTTAATGGTCTTTGGCCAGATCTTTACCAGAAATGCCATATTCAGGCCTACATGTTAAAATAATCTGCTCCTTTGTTCCATGGTGTTTGAGCCATGGGAGAGCCAACTCTTCCTGCTCTCACCCAGTGTCTGCACCACCTCAGAGCAGGTCTTCTGACATGTGCTGAAATTAAGTGCTGCCTCTCCTTGCTCCCTTCTTAACCATGAGCCCCATCCTATGGCATAAACCATGACAAAAACCCTGAGGAAATACTGGCTTTTTCCTGACCTCTAGGAAGCTGCAAAAGTCAGTTTGTGGTGGAATGCAGGGACTCCTGACGTCAGGATAGCCCAAACACCAGTGAGCACCTGCACCAGCTGCTGACTCCAGGCAACCCAACACCCTCCAGGTGCCTGGGAAAATCCGGGGGATCCACAGCTTGTCAATACCATGTAGAGCTTCATGCATTTTTTTTTACTCAAGTGCCTTGCAAGCTCAGTTCCCAGGCCTTATCTCAAGGAGGTGATGTTGATTATCCATCTTCTCCTTCCCAATTTTCAGGGAAAAAGGGAATCCACAGAGAATTTTTTTGCTTACTTTGAAGTTCCTACAGTCTCTTCATTGCTTCTCGCTCTTCTTGCTTGGTGTTAAACTCTTGATGAGTGATGTTTCTTTTTTTTTTCTTTTTTAGCCACACATACAGCAACCATTTAGGAAGTTTTGTGACTCAGTTTAACTTTATAGTGACCACAAACCTTGTCTGGCTCTATGTGATACTAGCAGGACAAATTTCCTTGCCATGATGGCATGGCTTTGGGCAAACACCTAGCACAGAAAAGTAAATGATAAAAAAGAAGGATGTTTTCTTCTAACCTGGTCCATAACTACTGTTAACTCTGGTAAGGCTGCAGCAAACCTTTGCACTCTGAGTAACAGAAGCTCCTATAAAAAATTTTCAGCATTAGAAATCCAGCAGCAGAAAATACATCACAGAAATATGAGTACACTTAAAGCATTCATTTTGTTTCACCCCGTTTTTAATTGTGATGTTGGCATGGGTCTGGCTGCACACACTGTGCAAAACATCCCCTCTCACCCATGCATCAAGGACAAAACCTGATAAAATGGCTCCAGTTTGGACCATAAGGATTTTCCTAGGAAGAAAATGCAGAAAAAGCTACAGACGAGCATGCCATACTGCGCCAGCAAGTTCTGCCACAAGTGTCAGCACTGGCATGTGACAATGTGCTGTGAAGTGAAGCTGACACTCAACAAAGCAATTTATGAAAGTTGTCTGTCAACAACATTTCTGTGTTTGTGCTCAGAGAGGTTCTGGCTGATAAAGGCCCACGCAATCCCTCAAGCTGTCACGGGCTTCACTTTACACCTTTGTATCTCAAACTGCGCTGGTTGTGCACCAGGAGAGCTCCTGCCCAGCAAGGTGCCATTGCCACACCCTGAGCAACGCTGGGGAGGAGATGCTGTGAGCAGCGTGGCTGAGCAGGACCAGCAGGAACCAAGGAGTGCCATCCTGCCTGGTTCCACGCCAGCCAGGCTGCAGCCTGCGTGCATGACAGGCGTGACAAACATCTTGAGGATGACACTTCCTACAACAAAGAAGGCATAGAATTCTCATCAGTTAAAGCACACAAACCCAACCTTTACTAATGGGTGTGCAATAAAATACATTACTTTTAATATAGCAGAGATGTTGGCCCCAAAACATGTCCAGCACTAAATCTCTACTAATTGGGGCATAGTGTAGCCCTGGTCCTAGATGGCAAGGATCAGTTTGTATGTCACTGCATCAAGGAAATAAAAACCAAGAAAATACACAAGTGAGTGTCTTCAGGGAGAGATTTCTCTTCCAAAACTGAAACAAAATGTTAGTTGCTGCTGTGGGATGACCCGCAGCACACACCTAGGAGTAAAACCAAAAGAAACACCACTGCACTTCCTTAGTGAAGCAGAGATGTTTCCATGGCATTCCTGCTTTCCCTCTCCCACCAGCAATGCTTCAGCCTTCAAGTGGATGGAGGCTGTTTCCATGGAGCAGAAGGCATTAAGGCTCACATCCTCCTCACCTGCGCCGAGTTAAGCCTGACTGCTCTGCTTCAGCTGCTGAGCTACAGTCATGGGCCCCCTTCAATTTCCCCATGTTCTTCTTACACACCTTTATTAAAGGAAAAAAAAATCCCCCCAAAATTCCATAGCCAGGCTGGTACATTTTTAGCAATATGTTTAAGAGCATGAAGATCTCAAAACTGCTGATACCTTTGTGACCACAAAGTTAAAGCTTAATAACTCCCATTCCAGGACAGAGGATTTCTATTCATGAGAGTTGCATAATGAAGTGCTGCATGCACAGAAAGTTGGACATCTTCCCAGCCTGCCTCCCTCTTGGAGTTGAGGCACCTCCTCCATGGTAGAGGAGGTCTAGGCCAGCACGGCTCCATCTCACCACAGCATTCACCAGGAATTGTGGTGATGACACAGGGAGCTCACACAGACTCCAGAGAATTCCCAGCTGCCACAACTGCAGTTTCAGTGCAGAAAAATTTGACCCTCCACGGTTAAGTGTCCTTTCTGGAAAGGACAGGATCTCTCATCAAACAATTGCTTGAAAAGAAACAAGGGGGTTTGCTTTATTTAAAATAATCTGGTGCAGGCAAAGGGATAATCCATCTGTGGAAAATGCCATTAATGTTTACTGAGCAATACAAATGGAAAAAAAACAAGGCATTATCAATTACTAAAAAAAAATAAAATTCTGTATATGGGATCAGAGGAATAGCAGAGGATAACCCTCCCAAGAGTCTATTAAGAATAGGTTATATATTGTTCCATTTTCCATGCTCATTACAATCACTGCCCCAATAATAGCTGCATGCTGTGCCTTTCTCTATTCTAGCACAATTCTCCCGTGGGAACTAAATAACTCTGTTTAAATACTGAGCAGAGCTGGTAAAGAAAGCAGGATGGCTCTGCTGTGCTACCCTTGTGTGCAATCTGCATCTTAGGGAGCTGGTAATGACCCTTCTTTCTCATAGCTTGGTACAAGAATAAAGGGGAATAAATAATGTTCCTCCACTGGGGAGGAGGAACATGTTGGTCAGTCCAATTAAAGGACATTATGAAGGAAAAATTATGTCAGACTTAATACTTTCCAGAAATTAAGGCTTTGGTGAATTTTAATTCCTTGAGCTCTAAAAAAATTGCAGGGAGAAAAGCAACCAGTGGGTCCATGTTAGTACCAGTCCCTAAGCCAGGACTTTGGTGGCATTTAAGTCTCTGTATCCAGCTCCTGGCTTGTCTCCTACCCACAGTGATGCCTCCTTCCTTCCTTTCCCAGAGCTCTGAGTTTCCCCGGGGGATCCTCCCCACGGAGTCCCTGGCCCAGGAGGGCAGAGCAGTGGGAACCCAAGCTGAGTGTCCTGCTCAGGCTTCAGCTCCTCACAGAGACCTCCCCAGGGCACCTCCTGCCTCTCCAAACATGCCAGGAAAGGCAGGAAAGCAGAGCTCACTGTCCTGAGCAATTCTGCTTCCCTGGACCCTGATTTGTGCAGAGCCCAAAGCAAGAACCCCAAAATGTGAGAGGCACAGATGTCCCTCCCTGCTGTGCTGTGCCCACCTGGGCTGGGGTTTTGGGGATCTCAAAGCTTGTGAAGTGATCTGGTCACAGGATAAACTGCAAAGGTGAAGAGCTTCTGATTCAACTGTGCCTCACAGAGGGGTCACTTACACGCTGTGACTCTGACACTGCCACTTATTAATTTTATTTTCTAACTTACTGCACAAGCTGGCAAATCAAATAGTTTCACTCAATTCACCATTAAACAAAGAAGCAAGACAGTGCATAGGGAACAAGTTTTACTTGACATCAACTCAATTTGAAGATCAAAAAGAGGTGTGTTTAATTTTGCATTATCTTCATTTTTTAATTTTCACTGGGTTTTGTTCTTCCTGCTATCAGACAGCACAGAAAGCAGAACTAATAGGAAAAACTGACTTCTGCTGTGGGAGCAGAAAACGTTATCTCACAAACAGATGGGATACTCTGGTGACTCCCAGCTCAGTTCCTTTGGGCTTCAGATGAGGAGTTTTCACATGAGAATGTAATGAATTTTCACAAGGTCCCAGTCAGGGCACTGTGAGACTTGTCCTTCACTGGCAAGTTCATATGATTCTCCCAGCAAGGTCAATGGGCTTCCAGGTAGGACCTGAATCTGAATTCAAACTGTGCATTCAGGGTGTGGAACCAGAACTTCCCGAGAAAAGCTCCCTGTGGGTACAGAGAGACCTAAATTTGCCATGGAAAAGGGTCCAGTTCAAATTACCATCTTTGGATTCCACTTTCATATTTGTCCCCGTAAAACCAAACTCAAGTTCCAAACTCTATGCTCACGTCTGTATTCTTGAATCTCCAAATTCAAACACTAGACTATTTCAGAATTTTATTCCATCTGTAGGATTGAATAGGCCTTGTATAAACTGGTAGCATCTAAAACAAGAAAAACACTCAGTATTGACAATATTTAATGGCCAAGGAACACAATAATCTAGCTGTTGACATACCCAAACTGTAGAGTCCACACCCATGTATAAATTTACCTTGAACTGCTGCAGTTTGATCCCACTTTATATTAATTCAGTAAAACCAGTTTTCTGTTCAGAAATACGTTCTTCTGGACAAGCTACTGCAAACACATCAGCAGGTGGTGGCTGCAGAGAGACAGAAGGGCTGCAGTCCTGAGAGTCAAAGCTGGGGGTACTTTAAACAGAAAGACATGTTCAGCAACCAAAGGAAATCTTTCTAAAGTCAACATGAGCTGGTTCCTGGTGAAGGCTTTATCTTTTCTTTGTAAAATAGCTGCCTGCTCCTACAGATCTGCAGAAATAATTGTACATCATGTGTAGCTTGTGCTAAAAGAACTGACCAAAAAAAAACCAACCCCAAAACCCAAACAAAAAAATCCCATCAGTTCCATACTGCCCACCTGGACTCTGCTTTGTTTTGGAAACTTCAAAGAGTTGAGAATCAAATTCACCCCCAGGGCAACTCCAATGAAATCAATGTGCAACCTTGGGAATTAAACTGGCCCAAGCCTCATTTTCTCTTTAACTGCAGGAATCAAGGTCATTTTCCCATCTGGATTTTGCAGAGGCTTCTGCACATACTGAACCAACCCCAAAATTATCAAACCTTGACCATCATTTTCAGGGCTAGAAAATGATTGCACAGTGTCAGAGGATCACAGGAAATAAGATGAAGACTCTTGGTGTTAACATCCAGACCTTATATTTGCTATGTGCCACCTCTCCTGTGTCCCCCAAAGTCATGCCCAGTATCCTTCCAGAGTACACTGCAGGAATCTGTCCTCCTTTGTCTCTAAAATCTCACACTTAATGCCAGATGACACCACTCATCCTCTACCTTAACTTCAGGGAAGTTACTCTTGTCCACATCTGTAGGTTTTATGCAACAGTGTGACCAGCATTTTTCTGCTGGCTGAAGGACTAAAAAACCAAACTGTAAGTTTTTGGTTTTGGAGGGGAAGTGGGTCTGTCTGTCTGTCTGTCTGTCTGTCTGTCTGTCTGTCCATACCTATAGGCCTGTAGCCCTCTTCCCTCCTCAGTAACCCCCTCTGTGCCAGCACCTGTGATGTCCGGGTGGGTCTGGCCCTGCAGGAGCCTCTGATGACAGCAGAACATCTTGTAG
Source organism: Spizella passerina (assembly GCA_013401375.1). Classification (NCBI taxonomy): domain Eukaryota; kingdom Metazoa; phylum Chordata; class Aves; order Passeriformes; family Passerellidae; genus Spizella; species Spizella passerina. Next base: position 58,329 of record WBNQ01024084.1, on the reverse strand, counting down.
TTCAGCCTGCCTTAGATCTTGGCTTGGTCAGCACCTCAAAAACTGCTTTTGAGGATTTGAGGGCAAAGACCTCATGGGAGCAAGCAATCAGAGCAATTATTGCAAGTCCCAAAAATGGTAGGTGTGTCAATGAATGAGTAAAGGATTGGCTGCAGACACCCTCTCCCTCACAAGGTGGTTTGTGTCAGACAGGTTGGCCAAGGCTCCCCCTGACACATCCAGCCTCATCATGGGAACAGAACATGCCATTCCAACGTGGCAGTGGCTGTAAGACAATGGATTGGAGATGAAGGGTCTGCAGAGGCAGTTCCTGACTGGAAGCAGAACTGCACAAGGCTATCTGGACATCCCCTTTTAATCCAGACTTGATATGAGCACATCACCTCCTTGCTCCACAGACTGGCGTGCCAGATGTCTGCTACAAAATAATAACACTGAGAAATTTGTGGTTTGGGATATTTTAATATCCTGAGCAGAGGATTATTTGCTGTTTAGTGTGCTTTAAAATGTTTTCCTTCTGTACAATTGATAGCTTTGCTGCTCCTGGACAGAATAACAAACAGCTGTGCTGCTAAATAAAAGAGATCTTTTGGATCATCCCAGAGCTCCATCTTGGCAGCCTTGGAGCCCCAGTGACTTGCAGAAAGGGTGAGTGGTCGTGGGGCAGGTTTGCAGCTGGTGCAGGCACTTGCAGCCACTTAGAGTTCATGTATAAAAGATTTCATCACAGATTATTAAAGGCAGAAAGGACAGTTGTAAATCAGAGACTCTGACCTCTTGTGTAACACAGATTGGTGATTTCAGAGCAGAAGTCAGACATTAGCCTGACCAGAGGTACTCAGCTGGGCAATGGAAATTCTGCTCTTAGTTCACTGGGATCTCACATGCCAGTGCTGTAATTCCATAATGCAGCAGAGAGTTCATTCAGAGGCTGCAGACCAGGTAATCAGATTCTATGCAGGTTTACTTCTTGATTATTTATTCAATAAGGATCACATTAAAAGCCCACAGGAGGCAGTGAGAGACTCCTGTTGACTTTGCAGCAGCCTAAATCAGACCTGAAGCGTTCAAAGTTTTAATATGCACAATTGGAATTTGGTAGCTTCCAGAGGTCTGCATGAAATTATGAGCTCCCTTTGGAGTAATGTGCTCATCACACATCTCTGCTTGCCCGAGGGTAACCTCTCATAACTTGTTCCAAACAGCTTTCCTGCCTGGACTGACACTTCCTCAGAAGACCTCTGAACTCGGATCACCCACTGACCTCCTTCCATGCAGAAATGATTTCTTGGCCAAATGAAGGAAAGTGTGGCTGGTGAGGATGGCAGAGAGACAGAGCCAAAGCTCAGGAGTGGGGAGCAGCTGAGGCAGAGCTGTAGAAAGGACTCCAAACAGCTTTGTGTGAAGCCTCAGCTAATGTTGCCTGATCCCTCTATTTTATTTCCCCTTCAAAACAGGGCACCACAGGCACTCCTTCCTCCTTTTCTCCTGCACCACCATTCTTCTCCAGCAAAACCTGAATGATGTCTTTTGTCAGAGCTTCTGGGGTTCCTGCAGAGCACAGACACTGCCCATATTGGTGGATTCTGGGGTGAAATCTTTCTGGGTGCAGGGTCATATAAGCCAAATAAAAATGTGGTCTTTGATAACCCTTGCTATGTGTAAAAGCACCAAAAAGAATGATTTGTCAATATCTGGAATTGTCAGATGTGGAGCCAGATGTGTTATATTGTCTCTTGACCACTTTATTATCTTCTATCCCATCTGTAGAAGATTAAAAACCTGTGTAATATTTTTTTGGTGGAACAGTATTTTTCCAATGAGAGAAAACACAGCCTCTGATTTGTATTCCTCTGACTTGAAATCATTCATTTTAAATGACTGTTTGTTCTGCTAATTTAGAATCCGGGCAGGCATGGAAACAATTTATTTTGGTTTGCAAAAGGAGCTGAGCTTGGGTTTGTTAAGTGCATATGTACTTTGTTGCTTTGGGATGCAGCACAGCTCCCTGCTGGAATTAGAGCTCTCCAGAGGCAGCAGCTCCATAGTGAGCTCCATGATGGCACCAGAGAGGAACCTGTCCTTGACTGAACATCAGATCTGCTGCCTTTCCCTTGTCTCCTGCACAAGAGTTTTTTCCAAGAGTCACTGAATGAACCAAACCCTCCACGGCCACCCCAGTGTGGTGCAGCTCAGACAAGGGATAAATGTTCACTCAGGAGCCCAGTCTGACACAGATCCTCTGGCCAAACTCAAATGGGGACTGCTCCACTCCAAAATCCAATGGGACTCCAGCTGCCTGCTCCCATGGGAAAGTCCTTGTACTTCTTACAGCCCCATTAGAAACTTGGAGTCTCCTACTGCTGGAAGCATGGAAACCCATTCAAAAAACAACTTGTGCAGATAAAAAAGAAACAGATAAAGAAGGATTTTGACATCTCTAACAATGGCATTATCCCAGTAAATAAATTATCAGCACTCACTTATAATTACTTTTGTTAGGCTTGTACCTGTTTGCAGCAAATTTCCCAAGACAGAGTTCTGATGTTTGCTAATTTTATTTTCCATAACGTCTAAGCAAAACCAATTTTTTTGAAAAATGCTTCTTGATATTTGAAGCAGAAAAGTAATTGGTATTGAACCAATTCAAAAGCTGGATAATATTGTCTTTCATGATATGTTGGGCAATGATGTGGACTACAGCAACATTACATGAAGCAAGGAGTTTTTAAATAACTTTCATTCTGGTTTGCCACTAAACCTCAGTAACAGCACATTAAAGACATGTATTTCAGTACCCCAGCACAGACATTTTGTTCTGTAACTTGAAATGTTTCATCTTATTGCTCTGAGGATTCCTGCCAGTTGGCACGTTTGCACATGTGCTAAGTTGCTAAATTTCTAATATTTCCCCCCTTACCTGGTTTGACACTGCATGCCTATGTGAGGCAGAGGGAATCAGCCCTGGGAGTGTGGGCACTGCACTTTTGGGGTTGTCAGCCCTCACATGGGCACTCTGGAGTCAGCACAGCAATGGGCTCCTTCCATAAACTGATAAACAACAAAATATGTTAGAAACCGCATGAATTGAAACCATAGCCCTCTAACAGCAAAGTAATTTGCAACAGAGGTGGCACCATCAGGAAGAGAAGCCGAACCCAGGTGATTTCCTGCAGGCAGCTCATCCCTTCATCTGTGGGAGCAGAGAGCCCTTCTACACCTCAGCCACAGGGCCAGGCCATGGCCTCAGTGCAGACACAGGAGCAGCATCCCTCTCACAGGATCCTGGCTGTGGGAGATTTCCCTCCACTGTCAGATTAATGAGAGTCCCACAGTCCTGGGGTGGCCTTTGCTCTGAGCCAGAGACTCTCCTTTCTGCATTGAATGGTATGACATTAATGAAAATTAACAACAGCCCATGAACAGGAGCACATTAAAGCCATACAGCTGCTATAAACACACAGAGACAGGGTCATCTCTCCACAGATGGCTGCTCTGAGTATCTCTAGCACTGTTGCTGACTAATCCTATTAGGGGGAGCCAGGAGTGTCCGAGCTGTGCCAGCCATGTGTCCATAGGCAATGTGCAGACAGAAATGCATGGCAGACCCCAAGATCCCCTGGCCACGTGTCCACAGGCAGTGTGCAGACAGAACTGCATGGCAGCAGCTGCTGACAGCCTGCCTGGCCCTCAGCTGCCTGAATTTCAGAGCATAAACTGCCAGCTGTGCCCAGTTCTGCTCTGGGTTCACCAGGGATCTTGTTCCAACCACATCTGTCCTGCCAGGGTGGTGCCAGAGCAGGGAGGAAATTCTGTCCAGAGGGCGGCCCTGAGTATCCAGGGCAGGCAGCACAGACTCAGCTGTCTTCACAGAGAGGAAAATTGGCTTCTAGAGCCCCTTGCAAAAATAAATAAATAAATAAATAAATAAATAAATAAATAAATAAATAAATAAATAAAGCTCTTAATTCAAAAGTGAGAGAGGCTTGTGGCCAAAATTCCACATTTTGCAGTATTTCAGAGAGCTCTGGTCTTTGTTCCAGGCTGAAACTCCAGCCCAGTTGGCACAAGTCCCATGGGTTTTCAGAGCAGCTCAGATTTCATTCTCTAACACACACTGCTGAAAGAACTGGCTTACAAAATGTGAACAACTTCTAAGAAATGGGCTAGGGTCACACCTGGCCTTCCCTGTCACTGTCTCCTGGTGTTTTAGTGTGAATAGCAGGCAGGCAGCTGGTGGTGAAAAGAATCCACAGTAACAGCAGAGTCCGCAGGACTGTCAGAGACAAAAGCTCCAGCCCATCATCTCCTGGCTGAGCAGCACAACAACATTGCAGTCAGGCTGCCCAGAATATGCTTTACAGGGAGGGAATGGAACTACACCTCTTCTGCTGAGCTCTTTACCTTTGTGATAATCCAGGGCAGCGAGTTTGAAAGAGCTGCTGATCCTCCCTGTGTGCCAGCCACCATGGCTCTCTGTCCCTGTGGTGAACATCAGCCTGCTGAGGATGTCAAATGTCAATTCTGCTGCTGCCTCATGCACCAAGGGGAAATAAACCATTGCTAACAAATGTGTTTTTCTGAATGTCCCCATCTACAGGTGTTTGATGTTGGAATGAAAATGCCACCTGGCTCTGGGACTCTGCTCCCACCAGCAGCACCAGCTCAGCCTGCCCTTGCTCTCTGCTCCCACCCAGCCTGGAGGGAGTGATTTGGGCTGGTCTTGGCTCCAGACCAGGGTCTGGTCTCTCTCTCTGTAGCAAAAGAGTGAGCCATAGGTTTGGTTTTGGAAACTCCAGACAAACAGTACAACAGGAGACAGAGAAGTATTGCGACTCTCCAAGCTGCTCCCGTTGTGCAATGGCCTGAGCTCAAGAGGTGATGGCAACTGGGCTCCAGCAACCCCCAGCTCTGGGTTTGGAAGTGAATTTCCACATTGATGAAGAGGCACAAATCTAAATCTCCTTCCTCCCGTACTCCTGCCCATTCTCTATGGTGCCTCTGAAAATTACAGTTTTGCCATTTGAAAGCAAAAGTGCTTAGTTGGCAAGAAAGACTCCATAAAGAAAGCAATGGAAGCTGTCACATCTGCACTGTCTGAACACCATCTGTCTCCCAAGTTTACTCTGAAACAAAGAAAATCCCATCCAGTCCTCCTGCAATATATCAGCAAATTGCTTAGCAGTGGCACTTGGAGAAGGAATGAACACATTTCAATTAGACAATGGCATCATTAAGCACCAGCTCAGTAAATAAAAACCTGGAGGTTAACATTTGTGGAGATTAAGCAATCTGTTAAGTAAAGTTTACTATGGCATGTTAGGGGTTTTGTTATACAGCTATATACATGTAGCATCCAAAACAGCCTCCTGAGCTTACTTTTAAGATTGTTGTTTTTGCTTTAAGCACATGTGATTACCTGAGAGTAACCTGAAGTCCTGAGACTGGTTTGGAACTGTAGATACCTGCAGAAATAGGTGTTTCACTTGTGGCAGAGAAAGAAAGGACAGCAGAGTGATGGAGAGGAAAAGCAAAATCACAATTTGGTTTGGTAGAGACCTATAAAGATCAAAAAGACAAAATCCAAAAGATCAAAGGAAATCAAAAAGATTGCTTTAGGCGCTGATGACAAATGCTGAAAATGGGATGTAACTGCTGCAAACAGGCTAGTTACCCTCAGAAAATCCTAATTCCAGGTTAGGTAGAATTGAAAACTGGGACAACACCTATCTGGAAAATATGTATCACCTCTGATTTCCAAGCCTTCACAACCACTATGGTTATGACATTTTCATTTACTGCTTTCTACCCTGTAAATCTCAAAATAGCCTCACGCATGTTGGTCCTGGAAGGACTGTATGCACTGCAAGCTTAAGCTAAGAGGAGGATCTACTGTTTCTTGGCTGATTTTACAAACAGTCTTTGCATCCAAAGCAGAGTAAACCTGGGCAGGCTTCGACTTTTTCTAAACTCAGATAAATGTTTTTGATTAGGATAAAGCAGTGCAAATCCTTAAGAAGGCTGCTCCTGCAGAGTGCTCCTGCAGGTCCCTGTGTGCACAGGGGATCTCACTGTGCTTTCAGGAGTGGCTTCTCTGCCAGCTTCAAGGAGTGGCTGCTCACAGCTGCCAGCACTGTGACCCTCCATTAACTCTGTGAACACGACTTGGGGCAGAATTTGTTTCCAAGGGACCTCGGGAATATTCAGTGTAAAAAGTGACCAGCACATTTGCACTGCAGTGGGTTGTGCCTCACCAACATCCAAAACCAGTGTTTATAACAACAGTGTTTATACTGTATATAACAATCCCATGTTAGACAGGGATAAATGAGTCTCAGGCAAACCCAGCCTGTGGTGATGCACCTTCCCAAGGGCTGCACCAGACCCAGCAGGCACCAACACCCCAGAGAGCTGCTGAGACCTGCTGAATTCCCCTGGACTGCAGCACTGCTGCTCCTGGGCTGCCAGCTCTTCCTCACTGTCACTGCCCCCTCTCCTTCAGCACCACTGCCCCCCACACGGGCTGGGAGATATTCCCAACCATTCCAGCTGCTGTGCTCCACCACACTGAACACGATTCAAGCTAGCAAAGCATGCCTCAGTGGCTCTGCTGTCATCTGGCACTGAAGGCTGAGGATCCAAATGAGCACAGCTCAGGCTGATGGCATACTTGAGAGGGTTTGGCAGGGGAGAGGGGGGATAAAACAAAAAAGGTGTGGATTTTGCATGGCTGTTTTTATCATTAGAAAACTTCAGCAAAGTATTGATAGGGTGGGATGATACTGTGATTCTTGGGGTTTATTGGTTTTGATATCTTTCTGAAAAGCAGACTTCTTAGACAAATATTTCTAGGAATACCTTGGATTACCAATGTAGATTTACCTGCAGCTGTGCTCATACAAGGTCCTGGATAGTCTTCCAAATCCCATCACTTGTGCTGATGCAGGCAAGATGCATTCCTCTGCTTTAACACCTTGATTAACACAGTGGCATCACCAGTGCATCCACCTGAAACAAAGTGGAAAGAATAAGAAAGAAAAGACTGCAGTAGAGCCCACATTACACACACTTCCAGCTCATTTCCCAAAGCAGAGAACTTCAGACTCACCAGCACCAGGGTGGATGATAAACAAGGGTCATGGCCTTTGGCAAAAAGAAATGCATTTGCTCACCCAGCTCCATCCAAACTTGCAGCAATCAGAGCACAGAGGTGCTCAAGGAGGAAAGAGGAATGGAAATAATTTGCCAATAACACTTGGGACTGACACTGGAACCTAACCCAGTGCCTGAATGGTGAGAACAAACAGAGGTTAGGCAGGACCAGCAGCAGAAGATGATCTCTTCCCCAGGCCTTGCTTATCCAACCAGGCAGAGCTCTGGGAGCCCCTGCCAGTGGCTTACAGGGTATGGTCCCAGTCCATTCTACCCTTTTGGCTGCTAAGTTTTGCTGCAAGCAACTGAGAACACCCAGATGCCCATAAAATGGCCCTTCCCTCCCATGGCTGGCTTTTCAGGTGCTGCTGGGCTCCACATCCCAGCAGCTGAGAGCAGCTCTGGAGTTAGAAATGCTAAGAGGGGATCCTGAGGTCATCTCCAAGCACTGAGCAACAATTTCCAAACCACAAAGGATTGAAACTCTTCACACATGGCCCCACTCCTACAGACAGCTAAGCTGCTTAGTTGTTTTTAAAAACGAATGATGACATTCACATATCCTCTCCCAATGCCAGAAAGGCCAGAAACTTTGCAAGTTCTCATGTGATGGCACCTCAGCAGGCTGAGAAGCATTCCTGGGCTTCTCAGCAGCAAACTTCTCTCAATTTTCATCTTTAGTATTATATCAGGGATGTGCATTCCAGAGGCATTCAGAGCTGCATGAAAAGCACAGAATAATTTCCAGAATCTCGGTTTATGTTGAATGAAAGAAGGGATTCCCTGTCCCTCTGGTACACAATCAAAGAGGCCAGCCTCCACCTCATACAGAGCAACACTGAACATCCACAGAGCAAGCTTTGGGCAAGATTCATATCCTGAACATACAAACTTCTCTAAGATACCATCCCAAAGTGATAACCACACGCAGAGCTCACGTAACACCCAGCACCCAAAGTGTTAACACAGCACAGAGGAAACCGTGTAATCCCTGAAATGAGGACAGAGCTCCAAGAATGGATCGATCCAGGGCTGCCCTTCAGTGCCCAGCTGCTGACAGACAGCAAATTGATCCGTGTGGTTTGAATTCCTGTGCTGACAATCCAGCCAGGAGAGGGCCAGGAGCTCTGCAAATGCATAATCTGTGCCTGGCACTCGCTGGCTGTGTACTAAACAACGATAAAACCTTGGGAGCAAGCTGCTTCCCCTCCAGTTGGTTAACATTTGTATCCAGCTGAACTCCTGGGGTGATAACTACAGCAAACCTCCTCCTCTGAGGCAGATAAATAAAACATACTGTAGAGAAAAGTGCAGGGTATTGGCACGTCTCTCCCACAGGCTGGAAGCAGCTGAATGCTGCATCCCAGTGAAGGCAAGGAACGAGCGGGGTTTTGTTCCAGGGGAGGCTCTGCTTCCTCTCTGCCTTTCTCCCTACAAACTGATCCATTTTTCTGCTCCTGGCTGGTGCACAGAGCCATGGCCCGGCACAGGACACAGCAGCATCTTTGCTAATTCTCCAAGTGCCACCTACAGTTTGTGCGAGTGCATGTGTGTGAGCAAACACAGTCCCAGGCAGAGAGGGAGACATCCTACCAACGATATTTATATCTCTGAGCGCTGAGACATGATCAAACCAGCCCCTAGCTCTCACATGAGAGCACAGAAATAAGCCTGGGGATGCTTCTGTTCTGGGAGCAGGTCCTCTGCCTGCGGGGGCAGCCAGGCACTGAGCACACAAACTCCGCAGGGCACAGCAGGCCCTGCAGGGAATAAAGCAGGGTCTGACTGCACCTGGGGTGCTCTGTGAGTGATCCTCCATTCCTAGCTCAGGAGAATTGCCACAAAACCAGGACAGGGATGCAGAACCTGTTTTCCCCTCGCTGAAATACACCAGTGGATGTGGCAGCACCAGCTCCCCAGGGGCACCACAAAAATGATGGTGAGTGGGGCAAGCACTGGAGTGGAGCAGGGCAGTGGCCTTCACACCAATCCTCAGCACCACTGCCATCCCACTCCCCAGCCCTGGCAAAAGGGCCCTGCACAAGGCAGAAGCTTTCTTTAGACTGTAAAGAAGGCAAACAGGGCAAGATAAATGAATGCAACAGCTGAGAGGCTTAGGATTTAATCAGAGCTGGATTTCACTGCTTGCTCGCTTTCTTCACTTATTTTCAAAGGAAAATGTCCATGTCTATAGAAAATATAGAAAACCCCCAAACTCAAACAACTATTCCCTGTTCCCACTGTGCAATTGAAATGGGGGGCGGGGGAGGAAGGGGTTTGTTTATTTTTTATTAATTTTCTTGCAGAGGTAATTTAAAAAATAAGAGAGGACTTCACTGGTCCTGTGTTGTCACACAGCAGTCAGGCTGGCTGGGGAGCTCTTTCCCTTGGGGTTTCATCCAGCCCCTAGCAGGCTGTGATGGACTGCCACCATCAGGGGAGTCCAGTGATCAGATTTCCACTGGTGTTATGTGCAGAGCTCAAACCAGCTCCTGTGGTTTGTTGAAGAACCTGATCCTGGCTTGAGCAGATGTTTGCAGGAGAAGCAGAGGATGGATGCTCTGCTCTGGAGCTCCTCATCCTTTCTGCCCCTGCCCCACCAACCCCAGAGAGCCCAGCAACAGCCTCTGCTGGACATGGGCACCCTTGAAAATGGTTGTTTACAGTGGTTTCACTTGGACTGACAGGAAAACAGGACCACAGAATGGTTTTTAAATACACCCTGTGGCTAAAAGCCTGGCAGCAGCTGGCCTCTGGCCAGGCTGTGAGAATGAACAATGATATTTTGGGGCAGAGACAGAGGCGAGCCCAGATTCTTCCTGCTATAATTTGACTTTTTTGAATGTACTTAAATGGAGAGGTTGTTAACTAATCTGATGTCTTTCAGTTTGACTCTTAGCTTTGGCTCATGATAGAGCAGATACACAAAGAACCCATTCCCTATACACCCTTCAGTCATCAGTTATTCCTCTCACCCATCAGCTTCTTTCTTTCTTTTATATTTTTAAATGTTTTTTTGCTGTAAATTTAGACTTTTTGTGAGAAAAAGAACACAGAAAAACTTTTCTTCCTTTCTGTCATTAATAAACACTTTTATTCTGCATGTAAACTGATTTCTTGGCTTCTGAAGAAGTAAATAAAATGTTAGGAAGTCAAAATCAAAGATGAAATATTGAGGTTATCCAGACTTCTACCATCAACCATCTGAGATTTTAATTTCTGTTCCAAAACAGCAAGCAAGAAAACAGTTTACAGATTCTTCAGAACTCCCACAGAAATGGGAACAAACAGACTTACTTAACCATCTAGACAACTATTGTGTCTGCTCCAGCTCCTGGCTGTCAGACCCCAATCAGTGATCAGCGATCAGCAGCCTCCTCCATGCACAGGAGATGGGACCTCACTGGCTCCACAGGAGGCTGTGGTGCTGTGAGACTCGTCCTGCCCCATCCTGTGTGACAGAGCACACACAGTCACTGAGGGCTGGCCAACACCATTGGCAGTGGCAGGGAAAGCTCCTTCAGGGTGGCTCTGGCAGCATTTAGGGTTGAAGGAGCCCTTAAATCACTGCTGCTGAGACAGGCTCCCAGCTCTTTTTAACCATACAAGAATAACTAAACAGGCCTATGATTAGTTTTAGGGATTTTTGATCAGCAGGTGGTCACTCACCTGGCAGATCTTAGGTACACTACTCTCCTGGTCTGTTCTGCCAGGGAGAGAGGTTTGTTGGGGGTGGAGAGAAGGAAATTGAAAATGCAAAAGGAAAACTTGACCAGACTACTCCTACTCTTTGAAAACCCAAAATACATGTGCGCATGCGTGAGCTGCTAGATGGGAGATAAATCCCTGCTGTAGCTGGGAGTCACCCAGCAATATCCTTGTTTGGACTGTTCTTCAGTGACTCTGTTGCCTTGGAGCCTTGCAGTGGGTTGAGAAGAGCCCCAGAGAATGAGGGAACTGCCTGGGGATGGTCTCAGAGCCCCACACGTGTCTGAAGGACCCTGCTGCCATCAGGAGCTAACCAGGGCTGGCAGGTGCCAAGCACAAGTCACTGAGGGTCCCCTCAATGTTTCATGACAAGTGGGTGGGAGCCTGCTTGTCCCGAGGGATAAGAGGCAGAAAGACAGAAAACGAGTCCTGTGGCAAGCTTGGCTGCACTTTTCATGAGGAAAACACAATTTTGGCAATCCTGCACCATTTTGTTGAAGCCAGTGCCATGCACTGCAGAGATGTCAGAAATGAGACACTGGGAAAAACAATCAAAATGCAGAGTTTTCCCCTTAGAGACCACAGTCAGCCAGCTGTGGCAAACCTGTCCAGAGGAAACAACACCCCATGAATTCCAGCTGCCATGCAGGGGCTCCTAATGCTCTACACTTTTCTATAGGTCTGAAACACCCCTGCAAAGGAGCAGGTTCAGGGGCTGAGGTGGAGAATGAGCTGTGGCAGCACTGCAACAGCTTGATCAGAGGAAAGCAGGGCTCCAGTGAGCCCAGTGACCCAGAGCCACACCCTGACATGGCCATGGAGCTGCTGGGTGGGTTTGCAGGACCCTGCTCCTCCTCCAGGCTGCCAGCTCACACCTTTAGCTCTGACTGACAGGGATGCACTGTGCTAACTGTGCCTTGCGCCAGAGAATCCTCTCAGAAAATGCCAGCAGAACACTGCTGAAATGGAAGCAGAGCAACAGGGCAAACAGGGGGACAAGGAAATGGTTAAAGGGGCGCATTTTGCACCAAGAGGCAGCAGGCTCCATGCACTGCCTGCCTGGCACTGCTGGGCTACCAAAGCTGGCTTTGCTTGGCAGACATCAGCCTGCCTCCCTCATGGAAATGGCTCTGTGTGTGCACTGTCCAGGCAGCTGGCAGGGCTGTGACCCCTCCCATGGCTCCTGAGACACCTCCTGAACATGGGGAGCTGTGCAGATAAACAGTACATGAGAATGTGTGTGAGGAGGAGTGTGCAAGACGGGGGGAGAGAAGAAAGGAGAATATGAGAAACCAGACATCTAACAAAGAAGGAGGAAAGATGATCAGGCAAAGCAGTGAGATGAGAGAGAGAGTTGTTATTAGAGGCAAGAAGTGAAAAGAGGCAAATTAAACATGGTTCAAACCGGAGTAAAAATAGCACAGGAGGAAAAGGAAAAAGAAAAGCTTGCAAAGGAATACAACTGATGTCTTTCATCAGGTGCTATCACACTCACATACCTGCTCTGCCAGCTTTGCAGTGTAGCACACTGAAATTAACTGCAGGGCAGCGGGATGGCCTTGGAAACAGCCCTGGCTATAGCCCTTGTGCCCTCCAGCTGGGCCAGCTGAGATAAACTTGGGCACTGCTGCTGGGTCACTGCAGTCAGCTATTCACATCAAGTATTGACCAGGCACTGCACAAGAACTTGGCTCTTGGCTGCTTTTTGAGACATCTGCATCTCCCTTCACCCACAAAAGCAGATGGGGTTTGGTCCATGAAGCTAAATCCAGCTAAAAGCCAAAGTTACATCCAGATACAAAATTAATTGGTGCAGAATTCTTCATGTTGCAGTGTCAAGAAGGATGTCACTGTTGAGATAGGTCAGAGAGTTAAGACAGACTCAAAGTCCATACATTTATACTTGATTTCCATTCTGGTCACAAAATTAAAATTAGGGATGAGGTCAAGATCAAAACTTAATCTCAGACCATGACCTCCCTCCTGTGCCCAGCTGCATCCACACAATGAGCTGCATTAATCTCTGGGGACAGCAAAGAAAACTGAAAGCAAAGCAAAGCAAGGCAGGAATTTATGTGTAAGAAAGAACCATATGACAGCAATGATAATGCATCACTGAAAAAAATCTCAGTTGGTAAGATGCATCTTGGGGTTGTTTCCCTGGTCCCTTCCCAAAGCAGGCTCTGTCCTTATCCTGGATGCCCAAATTCACCACCAAAGGTCACTAATAAGCATCCCAAGAATGGAGCTGATCCCATGGTACCTGCTGCTGCCACTCACACATCTGAGGTGGAAAGGTAAAATTGAGTCACTCCACACCTGTGTGCCTGCGCTGCTCAGTCCTCATTCCCCCAGGATTAGCCCCAGGACAGGAATGTCTCTAAGGTTTTAAGGAAGCTCTCCTGCTCCCTTTCCTGCCTGACCTTTCCCCGAGTGACTCTGCAGTTCAGCTCCCCCTCTGCCAAACAAGGACCACAGAACCACCCTGCTCCAAGACAGCATTGCAAGAATAAATGCATTAACAGTTGTATTAGGCACAAAAGCAATGAGAGGTTGGATGAATTTGAAAGATTACTGCACATTCAATTTCTAATGTTACATCCCTGATCAGACCAAGTAACCTGACTTTACCTAAGTGCCACTCATGCTGACAGCCTCTGGAGAGCAGACAAGGCAGCCTCCTCTGAATAATCTCAAAACCTGAGTGGAAAGACCAGCCCTGGCCACTCTTTGGTTCTGCTGTCACTTCTCTTACAGTGTTTCCCCACATTTCCAGGGGTGCACACGCTCAGAGAGCTGGAGATGAGAGCAGAATGAAATACCAGAGGAAACAAAGCCCTGGGGCACATATTTACTTGCAGTCATAAAAACACAATTCTTGCTTTGATTGTGTATAATCCTGACAATCTCCAAGTGTAAGTACATGCTTCTCCAACTAATCTGAGGTGAATACAAATGTTAGTGCACCATTTATTTGCTTTAATATGAACACAGGTCTTTGGAGAAAAGCTGTGTTTGTGTGCCTGTGTGACAGACAGGTGGGTTTCAAGCACTGACTAAACATTTTTGTGCTGTAGTTTTATAGGTGGGATTCATGCTATGAGCTCTTTAAAGAATAACAGTTTTACTCCAAGCCCCTCGCCCTCCCCTCCACCTCAGCGTTGCTGCTCTGCTTTGGGAGCAGATTTCTTGGCTCAGACATGGAGCAGCTGAAACAATAAGGGAGAGGGGAGGAAGGTCGAGCTGACCTTGTGCTGCTGGGGCTGTGTCTGTCTGCTGACACGGCCTCCCCGCCTGGAAACTGCTGCTGCTGGAGTTAATATTCACACCCACTCTGTGCAGGGCCTGCAGGTACCCAAGGAGCAATTAACCTGCCACAAATGCTTGTTTAGTCATTTTTAATCCAAGGCATTGACAGGAAAACATAATGTTTTTTCCTGCTTGGCTTAGAGTAAGACGCGATGATGATGTCTACAGATTTACTGATGAAGAGCTTCCTAAAAGGAATTCTCAAACAATGAACCCTCCCAACAGCCTCTCTTTACCCTCTGATTTTCATGCAGTGACAAATTTAGATTTTCTATGACTTGTACCTGCTTTTGTGAGGGAAATAACCTTTTAAAACATGCCACTGCTTCTTTGCTGGTGCAGTTGCCTTGCACTTGGAAAGAAACAGTTAAAAGAAATACATTAAATGTTATGCCAGAGCCAGACCTGCTGTCTCAATTCCTTTGAGTCAATCAGCACATTGGTAGAGCTGTAAATCAAAGGCAATTCTGCAGTACAACACCATTTTGTAAGGCAGGTACTGCCCTGCAAAGGTAAATGCATATGCATATTAACTATCAGAATTTATTCAAAGTTCATAATTTCTCAGTGTTTTGCTTATAGTCTAAATATTCAAACACATTATTTTAACTGACGTATTTAAGTGAAGTGCCAAAGACATATGTACAGGGCATACACTATAGATGTGTAGATACATCACACATACATATTTATTTCACTACACAAAAAGATGGAATCATGGCTATATCTCATGTAGGGCTGGGTGCTGTTTTCTGTAGATCATGATGACAGCCTCAGTTGGAAAACTACAGGAAATTAGCCTTGAATACTCTGCATAAATTCTCAGCTTTTGAGGAGCTGCAAGAAATCAACTTTTATTCAAGTTAAAACTGTTCCTCAAGAAACATGCACATTCTGAAAAATGTGATTTTTCAAGCCAGTTTAACTAAAGACTGTGAAGCAGAGGAAATGAATGTGCAGAAGAAAATACTTGAGAGCACCCTGAGAATATTTATATTGTTAATTAACAGATACGAAGAAAATATTAGTGTGTCTTGTTATCACTGTATGCTTCAATATTGTAACAAAAATGAAACAAGGCTAAAAATTGTATAATGTTTTCTCTACAAACCAGTAGTTTACTATGAATTTGTTACCACAGTTCTTGTCCTTTAACTAGTAATAGGGACAGTCAGCTTTTCTGGAAAGCCAGAACATGGCTGAGATACATTTTCTGATTTAGGATTTCAAATGTTTTAAAAAGTAGGTCCAATCCATCTCCCACTTTTCTGCAGTACAGGCATGTGAATGCATTACTTGAAGCTCTGTACACTCTAAACAGCAGCATCCACAGAAATTCCTGCAAAACCCAGGGAGTACAAGATGGCTCACCCAAAATGAAAGTGGGATCATCTGCTGCCTTCTTGATGGAACAGCATAATCCTCACTCCACACCAACAGGCAACTTTATCATCTACCAGCTCCTTTATGTGTTGATGAGCAGGAATGAGCACAGCCATAGAAAAGCTGTGATCAAGAGATGGCTCTCAGAGCATCTCTCACTGGACAGAGCAGTGAAGTTCAGCCAGATAAGCCAGAGACTGGTGGCACCAAGGATGAAGCAGGGTGCTGCCAACTCTCCCTTCAGTCAGTGCCTCAGGTGCTGCACTGACTCCTTGTACCTGTCACAGGGGGCACCTTGACTGCCAGCAACAGGGGCAGCTGGCAATAAATCTCTGTTACAGGGGCTGTCTGAGGCAATTGGCAAGTCTGAAATCACAGAGACTTGCATGTATGTGGTCTGTGCACCTGCACTCTGAATTCCACACTGGATGTTTATATAGACATACATCCAGTACATAAACAGACCCAAAAGATGCAATTTTCAATATCACCCATGGCCATCCCATGTGACCTAAATAATTCAAGGGCAGGAAAGCTACATAACATAGTATCTTTGTTGATAACAAAGCAATAATCCCCTTTCTGTGAGGAAATGACAGGTTTGAAATTGCCTTGTGTTCCCAGACTTTAAACTTGGCAGCATGTCGCTTCTTGTAAACGTTTCACTCCACAAGAGTCTGGTGATCCATTATTAGCAGCTAATTCACTGTCAAGCATGTGGGCAACAACATTTGGACAGGAGCAATGAAGCATCAGCTGTTAGTCCGCTGCAGCTCCTCATGTGTTAGAGATGGGGAGATTTTCTGACACAGGAATGTATTTCATGTGTTGTGGGTCACTCTTCTGGTGAGAACAGCAATTCAGACAAAGTCTGAATCTCTTCTCCCTGTCTGAGGCAAAGTCCTGCAGTCCCCTGTCCCATGGACAGAGGGAAAGGAAGCTGTTTACAATAAAAAGAAAACCTCTATGAAAACAAAAATGTGAGTGCTCAAAATTCATGTCAGCCTGAAAAATCACTGTTGGTTAAAAGTACATGTGTCTGCTACCTCAACAAAGTTCCCTGGCAGGCAGCTTGCAGGGGGCATTCTGATTGATGATAATTTCCAATATGGTTCAATTCTTTCATAATGCTGTCTCATTTTTTTAAAAAAACAAGTAATTAACAGTAATGAACAATTAAAAATAGCTTTACAAATAACACCATGCTCTTACACAGGAAATTACTAAACTCATTGTACGCTTATCTGCCACAAAAAAGATTCAGTCAGCTCTTCTATTTATAACAGCATCTCCCTCAACTAATTAGCAGCATTAGCATTCACAGCCTGCTCACCAGGAGTATCCAAAGACCCTTGTCTGCTGGTCTGGCCTGGATATTTTGCATCATATTCCAATTAGCTCATGGGGATTTTCTAGTACCTGCATGCTCACAAGTCAAGATTCTCTCATGTCTTGTCTGTACTTTTGTCACAGCCAAAGCAGACTTTGCCAGGAAGTCAGGGCTCTGCCTGTGGGCACAATGGCACAGAGCACAAAATTGTGGCTGAGCTCACCACTGTCACCAAGCCCTCAGTCCTGGTGGCTGCATTATCTCCAAGTTCTTTGCAGAGCCATCACAGCAGGCGAGAGCTGTTCAGCAGGAATAATAATATTAGATTTTTGCCTATGCCTGAATGACAGAGAGAAAAGAAAAATCTTTCCAGAGCACAGGGGAGAAGTCAAATTACCCCGAATATTTGTGCAGAGCAGGAGAGATGTTTTTAAAAGGAGTTTTGATACCATATTGAAGCAAAGAAAGAAAACAAGGAGGAATATGCCCTAAAATACTTCCCCCTTGTTGGCTGTTTGTCTTCTAGGAAATAACAGACTGAGATTGCACTGAGAACCCAGCTCAAACTGCAAGGGGGAAGTTGTGAAGTGAGGAGGGTTGGCTTGGGGAGAGATCAGACTCTGTGGAGCTGGCAGGGATGCAGGAAAGGCTGGGGGGAGGAGTGGGGGTGGAAATCCCATCCCAGATTTGACACTTAGGGAACTGCAAAGCTGTGCATGGAATAGGAGTCAGGCAGCTCTTCAAAAATAGGCTGGGAAATCCAGCAAAGAGACAAGCTGTGCTGGTGGCTGCTTATGAAGCCAGGACCTGTGAGGAAAGGGCTGAGAGCATTTGCATTGCCAGGAGGTGTGCAGAAAGCATTGCACTGTGCTCAGACTATTTACATCATGATTTTCCTGCCTTTGGGAGGTGCTCAGACTGCCCCTCTGACAAACTCATTTTGTATTTATAAGGCTTTATGAACTTGCAAAATCTTTCAGAACTTCTGATCTGTAATTTCCCATGCTTTTCTTCAAGTGCTTTTCTTCTCCATAACAATGTGTTGTTAACTTTCAAAATCTTATTGCATGACTATAAAATTCATGTGAGGTTTCAGAGCATTGAGTTTCATTGGTGCAAACTGATCCATCAGAACCAAAGGAAAACATGTTCTGGGAAATAAGAGAGTGCAGGAGGGCTACAATAATTTTTCATATGAAGAAAAGAAAGTTGGAACTATTTAATAAACGAAGTACACAGCCATGTTCTTTACTCACAGAGGGAAGGTAAAGAGAAAGGTACAGTGAATGTGAAGATCAAAAGAGGGAAGAAAATAATTTTTGGCCTTCTCCAAATTGTCCTTCATACTGCAGACTGGGTGTTGTGAAACCCATCCATGCATGTCCTCAGGACATGTTGTTTCATGGCCAAAACTTAACCTGCAGCCAAACAGATGCACACAAGCATCCAGACTTTCCTTAATATGTTGGTAGGTTCCCAGTAAGAAGGTTTGTCACACATCTTGAAATGCAGCTCACAAACCCACTTCTCAGACATGCCATGCTCCAAAGATTTGTGGATGCCAAAGGCAGAACAAAGCATTCACATTTTCTGTGTGATACAGACCACAAGATACCAGTTAGCACATTTTAGATCAGTAAAATAGTTCTCATTAGTATCAGATTATCAGAAGGAAAGTCATGTAGTTGTAAGAAAAAGAAAAAAATTAGGCTATGGAGAGTCTATTCTGTCTCATCTGTCTCAGTATTAACGACCTTTTGCTGAACAGTTCAGCTCTGACTTTAGATTCAATTTTTCTAGATTTGGAAATTGTGAAACTGCCTGGGTGAGACTCTCCAACCTTTGTGATAGAAAGGAGCTGACATTAGCTGATTATAACAGCATTTCTAGCTCAAGCATATCTGCATCTCTGAAAATACTATGAATTTTGACAGGTTTTCAATACATTTGTCCACCCACAGAGCTGATGTCATCTCACTTGCTGGAGGAAACTATAAAGGATAGATTTCCTTTGGCTCAAAAGAGACGTCTGAGTAGTGGCAAAGTCTGTTCTTCCACAGTCATTTCAATTAGCAGGGAATAGCCTGAGAATCCACAGGCTGTTACAGTCAGTCAGTGGCCAGAAACAATTAGAGAGCCTGGCTGGGAGTTTCTGCATCCTGCATCCCTCAGACAGCCCAGCTCCCACGGTGGGAAGAGCCAGAACTGCTTCTTGCTGAGGTACATGAATTAAAGGCATCCTCTCTTCACTGGCACGAGGCCATCACTGCCTGGGAGCATCCTGGGAGCAGGATGACACCCCAGACCTGTCCAGAGGGAGCACTGCTGGAGCCCAGACCAGTGGAGTGAGCCAGTCCCCAGCTGCTCCACCCCTGCTGCCCACAGTGCACAGCCCAGCTCAGTGCCACTGCTGCTCCCAGCACCTCCTCCTCCCATCACAGCCTTGCTCCTGCAACACCCCCAGAGGTGGCCCTGACAAGTCTGTCTGTCTGTCTGTCTCTGGTTGCTCTGGGTGCTGGGGCTCTGCACCTCAAAACAAGCTCCTGCCTTCACCCCCACACTGCATCCTGCCACGCTCCTCACCTGCAGGAGGAACGGCAATATTGGGGCATCTCCCTGTGTGTGACATTCCTTATGGGACAAGGGAGAAACCCCAGCACTGCCACATACCTCGGGCATGCACCCCTGGCCCCAGGAGCCCTGCTGGAAGGCAGCTTTCCCAATTTCCCTGCAGATAACTCTTCCAGCCTGTTTGGGAAGGGAGGGAGGAAAGTGGGGACATCTGATATTGGTTCTTCCTGCTTGCAGCTTAGAAATGTAAGAGCTGTAAAAGTAATCAGTTGGTGAAATTTTCCTCTGTAGGAGTCACAGCCAGTGGAATAAGCATTAGAAAAAGATGGATGTGGCAGGTCTGATTAATCCAGGTGCTTTTCCTGAATAACGATAATTGGGGTTTAGCATGGCTATACGTGTAAAATCAAATTTAATCAGCAAATGGACTGCCTCCAAACTCACTGCCAACCCACCCTCACATTTATCTAGGTCTACTGCTATAATTTCATTGAAATTGAAGTTTTCACCCTGAAAATTTATTCTTTCACCTTTGATGGCATTTTAATCCTTTCCTTTGTGAAATACAAATTCGGCCTTTCACTCCAAGAAGTGGAGCTGCATGTTCATGTGCCTGGTCCTGTCAAGAGGCATGAAAGATCAGTGAACTCTACCTCACCTATGGCCACAGGATTCAGTTAATTCACAGCTTAGAAGGAGGAAACAGCAGGGCAATGCACTGAGTGTCAGCTGGAGCTGCCAGCAGGAAAATTTACCTGAGTAGCCAAACCAGAGGAATGAACGGCACCAGCTCCAGGAGCAGCCCTGTGAGCTGCTAATTGTGGCTGGCCTTTATCTCCATTGGCTTTCTTAGCTACAGCAAATGCAGTATGGCTCGTTAGCACTGCAGCACACAGACACAAGTGTAATTACAGTAATTACTTCTCTCAGCTATCCCAATCATAAGTGTCTGAGCACCATCCCTTTGGGTAGTCAGAGGACCTGAAGAGGACACTTGAAATGCATCCTGCTCTTGTGATGGCATGGAAGATCCTCGGAGATTCTCTGAGTGGTTGTGAGCCAACTTCAAGGCGTTTAGTATTACCTTGTTATTTATGTGATGTATGAGGCTCCAGCTGTTAATAACTTCTGCCTCACAGCACCAGTGCAACCCAGACTGTGCTCCTCTCTTTGTGACTGTGCTCAGTTATCCCCAAACAGGGATTTCCCAGCAAACCAGAGCTCAAACCTCCCTGGCCAACAGTTGGTGGCTGTGGTTGGGCTCCCAGTGCTCCACAATCCCTGGCATCCCAATGTGCCTGGCTTGGCTCTGCTCACACACAACAGACAGAGCTCCTTGACCTCCAGCCAAGCCAAGCCATTGCCTGGATTGCCTGGCTGGGATCATCAGTTCTGAACTCTTTCAACTGTTGCCTGCTGAGGGAAATGCTTATACATGTACACATGCTTAGACATGTACAAACTGCTTCTCTCAGCTTTGTGATAATCCTGCTGAAGCCCATGGCTCAGTGACAGGGAAGGACCTGGATGCATTAGGAAAAATGAATCCTGCCTAACAGCTGATAGAAACCAGGATAAAATGTTATTACTGGGACAAACTGGCCCTGCCTGTGAGGCAGCTCAGCCACAGCTGATGATACAGAAGGATCACTTGATAGTACTTTAACTTTTTGAACCGGCACTAAAACTGGAGAAATAACAGTCAAAGGAAGGAAGCATAGGCTTGAATGATATATGTTCAGATGAAAGTGCATCACAGAAGGCAACAGGCATTTCTCTCTATCAAAATGTCCTCTTAGATGGAAAAAAAATCATAAAACTGCACAATGTAGTTTGCTGCTCACTCTCAGCTCACATTGCTGAGAGTCTCCAAAAACCTTTAAATGTAGCTGAAATTTTACTTGATACTTGATACTTTTGACTTGAGCTCAGACCACAGCTTCTCAGAAAAACTTTGCAGAGTTTTTGTTTATTAATGGCTGGAGATGCTGCATTTCTCTTCTTGTATTATTTTCTTTCCTTCTTTGTTTCTTTTTATATTATGTGTACATATATACATATATATATATATATATATAAACATATATATATACATACATATAAATATATATAAAAAAATCAAAATCCCTGCCTTCCTGGATGAATGATGGGATGCCTGTGATTACAGCAAGAATCATGCATCCTGGCAAAGACAAATTTGTAACCTGGAGGTCCAGAGGCACCCATCATGCTCTCAGGTACCCCATAAAGCTTCTCAGTATCACAAAAAGCTGCCAGTGGAGAGGAAAGCTCTTGTGATGTGGTCCCTTCCCTGCTAGGAATCAGGCTGAGATAAAATCACCCTGAAAATTAATCTCTAAAGTTCACTTAAATTAAATAATTATCTGTGCTAAATTAGAACACTTGAAACAGTATGGCATTATAATTTTCCCTCAACTTGAGAATAAATATTCATCTTTCCAAGACCTACAGAACACTTCTCCAAAGGTGCTATTCCCCATATTTTAGCTTCAACTGCTGCAAAACACATTTATTTCCTACTATAAAAAATACATGTTTAATAAAGTAAAACCCACTGGATAAATACTTTTTAAAATGTTTTTCAAACCAAAACAGATTTCTCCTGGCCTCACAGATCTTCCCCAGGACTCATTTAATTGTAAACCTGGACTTGTACAGCACTTATTAATTCAACAATATTAAAGGACATGTTATTTGATTATATGAGTTTGCTCTTCAGTGGCACAACACTCAGCCATTATACAAATAGACAGAGATAAGTTATAATTAGAGACTTCAGGAATGTTCTGAAGATCACTTGTAATTGGCAACAGCAATAAAAAAAACCCTAATTAATTTAATTAGGCATGTGATAGATATTATGACTTGTAAAACCTATCTAAGCTTATTGATAAGAAATAATTATTAGAAGTTGCTTCTGTGTACTGAAGGAACAGCAGCAGATACATTATAAACAGTGCCAGATCTGCAAGTCTCTGATTAGTGTGGGCATTGTCATTTCTGCTCTCTTCTGTTCTGCTGTAGCACCTGAAAGGGTCTGCAGCATGGCAATAAGGGTAACACTGGACTTCTGCAGAGATTTTGGGCTGCTCATGACAAATTAGCTGAAGATCAGGTCCAAAAGCTCTGTTGTGAGTCCTGTGCCACAGCAACACTCACAGGCTGAAAAGACAAATCAATGTGTGAAAGCCTCCGGAATAGAGAGTTACCCCAAAGTGCCAGGTATGATGACCTGAGCATTCCTATTTCCAGTTACTGAAGGATATTATCATTTGTACAAGGTCTGGAAATTGGTCTCACACTGTGCTTTTAATGACAAGGGAATATCATGATTTGGAAATCTAAGCAACTCATCAGGAGGCTGGGCTCTTAAATGACATTTAAATTGAATGGTGGGTAAGATGTTCTCCAGAGCATCCTCTATCAGCTTTATGTTTTGAGTTTTGCCAATCTCAGGGTAAAAACTATAATTAATTTCTCCTTTTCAAACATTTAAATTATAATTAAAGACAACATACATAATAAGAAAGTTTTCTCTTGATATTACATGCAATGTTGGAGTTAATTATTATAATTTTAGCTCGTGGTTTTTGTCATTCAGAATGTTAATCTTCCTGTTACTCTAAGAGATTAAGAAAAAAGTGGAAAAAAATTTGTAATTGGTTTTTTCAAAAAAAAAAACATGCTTCTGTGCACAAGTTGAACGTAGCATGCATCTAATTATGATGAAAATATTTAATTGGCAATGGCTACAAAATAAACTTTGTTCTTGTTCTCAAGAGGTTTCCTCCCTTTTTAAGAAGTACTTTTGGTAATTAAACAAAGGTGAAAGAATATCATACACAAAATTGCATTAGCTCATTAACTGAGTTGTACAGATTCAGCTGGATACAGCTGTGCTGGATTTTAGCTTTGATCACAGAATCTGCTGAGTTGGAAGGGACCACAAGGATCATCAAGTCCATCTCCTGTCCCTGCTCAGCACCATCCCCAAGGGTCACACCATGTCCTGAGAGCATTGCCCAAACTCTTATGAGCTCTGCCAGGCTGAGGCTGTGACCCCTTCCCTGGGGAGCCTGTGTGGGGTTGTGAGGTCCCCAGGATGAGGTGAGANTACATCAGCAGGCTGAACAAGAATGATAATGAAAGCTCATGACTGACTCCTCAGAGTCCAACACAGCCAATAGTGATTGGTAATTAATTAAAAACAATTCACATGGAACCAATCAAAGACACACCTGTTGGTAAGCCATGTCCAGACCACATTCTGAACAATCAGATAATTATTGTTTTCATTCTTTTCTGAGGCCTTTCAGCTTCCCAGGAGCAGAAATCCTGGTGAAGGGATTTTTCAGAAAATATCATGGTGACAAGCCTGTTCCAGCCCAACCACCCTCTGGGGGCAGAACCTTTTCCTAATATCCAACCTGAACCTCTCCTGACACAGCTTCAGCCACTCCCTCAGGTGCTGTCACTGCCAGCACAGGGAGGGGATCAGGGCCTGCCCCTCCTCTTCACCAGCATTAATCACTAATGCTCCCTCTGCAGCTGCCCAGCCAGGGAGAGCCTCTGGGAGGCTCAGGTTAAATAACTTTTCCAGTTTTGCAGAATGGGGGCCATGGTTGCTCTCTGGGAGCCACTGAATCACAATGATTCAAGAGAAGCAGGCCAGGTTTTGCCCTCTTGGCAGTCTGGGTGTCTGGGCGTTCTCAGTGCCTGCACTTGGTGCTGGTACCTGCAGAGGGGTGGCAGACACAGCTGTGGTGCTGCTGGGGCAGCAGGGGAGATGAACAGCCAGGCTCCTGCTCTGCAGAGGCAGCACAGATCCCGTCCTGGGCTGTGCAAGTCTTTTCCTCCCTCAGCAGCATCAGCATCCTGCTGAGTGACCCGAGCTGGCTCTGCCCTGGCACTGTGACACCACCACACCCCCAGCCCTGCAGGAGCTCCTGTGTGCCAGCCAGGGCCACGCACAGGTGCTCACTGCTGCCCACTGCTCCAGGCTTTGCTCCTGCGCTCTGTGCAGCCCAGGGATGCTCACAGAGAAAATTATAAAGGCACAGAACAATCACAGGCCATCCTTGGAGAAACAGCTTGTTTCTCCACTGTCACACACACATTACCATGCACAACACAGGAAGCCTATCAACAAGCAGGAACAAACCCCATATGTTGTTTTATTCCAGCATGGAATATTATTCATCTTTTTCCCTTTTCAGTGTGAATACATCTTTGTCAGGAAAAACACTTTTGCACTGTCTGTGCTGCAAATGTCCACATGACCGGGGTTGTGGAAGGAAGCTACACTGTTGCAGTCTAAAATCACAATTCCGAGATCTTTTTTAAGTCCTTCCCATGCAGAAAAAGTAAAGCTTCTCCAGACAGAGGCAGGTGTATTTACTGCACTACATTGGCTACATCACAAGCAGCAAGGATTTAATCTTCACACACACCCAGGTTCTGCAAAGTCTCCCAGGATGTGAACCTGAACCAAAAGGATGGATATCAAGCTCTGGTGTAAAGACATGAGAGGTAACACTTAGGAAGAGAAAAATGACTTGAAAAGAGAACAGTGAAATATTGTCTTGAACACAAGAGAACAGCAACTTGCAATTCAAACCAAATTACTTTTTCCAGCACTTAAAGAAAAAATTGCTTTGGCAGTGCATAATGCTGAGAAGTTGATTGACACAATCTAGCATTTCAGGGACATAACCTAGCCCAATTTTTTTTTTTTTTTAATAAGCACGTACCTATACATCTACCCAAATACACTTTGCTCTATTTCATCCTTTCCAAAAAAGTCCTGTTACTGGATAATGAAAGAAGAAGAATAGGGGTTCACAACTACCATAATTTACACCTTTGTTCTAGAAAAAATCCTGCCTCAACTCTACTGGAATTTGTGCAAAAAACCAGATTTCCTTAGATTTTGGTGCTGAGCATGTGCTTAAACCTATTTGAGGTTCTTGTCCAGTAGCTGAGCCACAATCAGCTTGCTTGTTGACCTGCCATTACCATGCAAAAACTGGGGATGTGACACAGCAAAGCCCAGTACATGCTGTAAGTCATTGAAAGAGGTTTGCTGCAGGTTTTTTGGCTTTTTGGCTGATGTCAGTCAAGCTGTTTAAGGTTTGGGTCCCACAGCGACTGAATTATTTCTGCAACAGGCTGCAAGGATTAACCAAGGCAGCAGAGATTAGCTGTGCCATAAAGCTAACTTCCCCCCAGCCTTTCTCCACTAAGGGAGGAGTCTGCAGTTCAGATTTTGCAGCATGGCCTTATGAGCAGCCTGGTCATGGCCATCACCCTTGAAAAGCTTTGAAAAATCAGGATGCAAAGTGTGAGCCTCTCTCTATTTGAAGCCTCTCAGGAATTCCACCTACCTGATTTTCCTGCGTTTATGCCACATTAGAGTGGCCCATTGTTCAGTGACACCCTGCTTCCCATGGGAATGAAAGGTCACCAGAGCAGGGAAACACAGCCAGGGTTTAGCAAGCAGGTTATGACTCCCATGTGGGAGCAAGGAACTGCCACCTCCCAGCCCTGGGTCAATAAAGCCTATGTTTCCTCAAACTCTGAAAATCCAAGTTTCCCTAAAAACAAAATTGCAGCTTTGCCTTCTAACCTGCTGAAATAAACAAGGAGCTTTAGGGTCCTTCTCACTTCCTCCAGCTCGCAGGGTCACACATCCCACTCTTCACTTAGACTTTATTTAGCACATCGTCTGGCATCCATCCTTCCAAAAACAGAAGGGGACATGTTTCAGATCACCACTCACTCCCCTTCACAGAGAGATGGAGTGGCTTGGCTTGGAAGCAACCTGAAACATCATCCAGTTCCAAGCCCCTGCCATGGGCAGGACACCTTCCACTATCCCAGGTTACTCCAAGCCCCACCCAGCCTAGCCTTGGACACTGCCAGGAATGGAGCATCCACAGCCTCTCTGGGCAATCTCTGCCAGAGCCTCACCACCCTCACAGCAGCTCCCCCCACTTTTGGGCGCAGTCCCTTTTGGCAGCACCCTGGAATTCCTTCTCTTTCCCTGAACTGAGCTTTCTGTGCCCAGCTCCATGCATGACATTTATGAAGCATCCTGGTTTATCTGTCAGAGAAATAATGTTTGAGGCAGTGCCTCTGAACTGAGTGATTTGTCAAGGTAACTGCAAGGGGAGGACAGAGCAATGCTGGGAGCTAATGTATGGCTGTCCTGATAGATTCATGTTCTTAAACTGACACCTGACATTGCTGGACCTCTCAGTGGAGAAACTGCCTGGACCATTGAGAATGCCATGTTAAAAGTACTGGTATTTATCACTCACTGGTTTCCTTATAGCCTTGGATCTATTTACAAAAATTAACCAATGGCTCTCCTCCCATTTCTGTGGTGAGAACTCCACATAGCTAAAATTACTCTCATCTTACAGCAGGGGAAATATGAAGGGCTCATGAACTGAGCACCCACAGATCTGGCTGAACACTCCAAGAGTAACAAGAAGAGTGCACGTGAGACATAAACCCATAAACACCAAACTACAATGAAAACATTGGTCAGAAACTACGTTAAATTCTGTTTTCTCCCAAAGGAATGTGGAAATATGCCTTTTGTTTTTAGAGATGTGATAGTATACCTCTCAATTAGGAACAAGGATAGAATTCTGAACTCTTGGTGTTTTACCTGGTGCCACAATCCAAATCCTATTTCTGATGTGCCATTGACCTCTTTGCTCATTAGTACCATCTGTTACAGCAATTCAGTGAAAAAAGCAGTGCAGTATCTGGACAGAATTTAAAGTTCATTCTTTTGTAACTTTGGTGTCAGTCCTAGAACTTCACAGCAGACAATCGCTTCCCTCAGATCTCACCAGTACCACGTCTGCAAGTAGCAAGCCTATTTTAAGCTGAGATTATAAACAAGCATCTTGGCAAAGCCCAACCTCCCTTGACTGCCCAATGACTCTCTATGCAGAAAAATGGAAAATGAGTCTCCCTTGTAGGCTATCAAACACTGGCAGCACTGCAGGGCTGTTTGTACGCGTTCCTCTCCAACGCCTGATTTCAAAGCTGAGTTGTGCTCCTGGGAACTCCCACACACCAGTACAAGTGCTGTTTGTATTACTTAGGAAAATAATGAGGTAATTTCTCCTTTGGCTTGTCCTTCCAGCTGTCACTGCCTGCAGAGGCTGTTCCCTCCAGCCTCTGTGTGCTCCTGGCTGCTCACAGGTGCTACCAGAGCAGCTCTCGAGCTGACATTATCACTGCCTGGCACTTCCCTCTGCTGCTCTCCATTTTCAAGTTGCTGTATTCCTAATAGAGGTGAGGAATTGAAAGCAGCCAAAGGGGACACTGTACTACAGTCTAAGGGGTCTTCAAAATGAGAATTAAACACCTAAAATTCTGTCTGTGCTTTTGGTAAATCCCTGCCCCCCCCAAATTATGGTAATCAACACAGTATTTTTGACATTTGGAAAGGAAACTACTGAATGGCCCAACCTTCCTTACCTTTAATGTTAATGCTGACTTCCCTTAATCCCCACTCTTGAAAAATGCATCAGGCATATGTCTCTGTTTGCAGAGGACAAAACCCAAACCAATCAGCCCAGTATGGCTTTGATCTTATTTATTGAAGTTGTCTTTGTGAAATATGTTCCTTTTAAAACCCAGTTATTAGAAGTTCAGAATAATGAGACCATTAAAATAACTTAGCACAGCCTGGGATCAATTAAAATAAATGGGTAGGAATAAGGACTTTGGGAACAAGTTGCTTCATCAGGGAATTCATCACTCAGCTGTGTCTACCTTGGCTTCAGTCTTTGCCACATGTATATTCATAGTGCCTTGATTCAGAGCTATACAATCTCAATGTCTTGGTTATTGGATCAACCCAAATGTGCTTTTTTTTTTTTTTTTAAGGTAGAAAGACTGCTTTTTGAAAAACAGAGTGTGTTCCAGTTCACTGTCAATGAGTCTTTAGTGGTCTCTTTTCTTTCTCAGCCAGATGGAATTGCTGTACCAGATCTCTGTGTATATAAACCTATGCTTAAGTTTATTTTGATCCAGTAAATCAGGTATTTAAGGACAGACTATTCACAGGGCTGTATGCCTTTCTATGGGATTTGGGGAATTTAACCTCCCTTTGTTGAAAATTGTAACCAAAGTACTGAACTGAATAGGGATCAACAAGCTTAACTGGAGTTTTTAGCTCACCAGAGGTGCTGCTTTCTTCCCAAGGTGGTGCTAAATCTAAAGAAGGGGAGACATTGCTGAATATACCTTATACAAAGAGAATTTTTTCTGATGAAACATAAGCCTAGATTTGAAAGCACTTATCAGCATGAAAAAGGAATCTAGAAAAAAAATATAGCAGGAAAAGAAAAAAACTTGCAACAGGTGGACAGCCTCTCTTGTGGCATGAAAGTAGATAGAAGTTCTTTCTTTTCTGTTTACATTAGAAATAGCAGGAAAACTTTGCAGGAGTGCTTCAAGATCTGAATATTTTCATATCTGAGATCCAGCACCTTTCCATTCTAGAGGTTAATGCACCATATGGGGATTCAGGAGAGCCCAGTAGACTTGAACTTAGCCAGTGATTTTCAGTGCAAAGAGCCAAACAACCAGACTGTCCCCCGTGCTTTTTTACCCATTTCTTGTAACCCTTTGTCTGTTCTTTGGTACAATCCCACTGCCCCTTGACTGCCTTTCCATGCAGTGAAGAAATGCTCCAGCCCAGGCTGCATGGGGCTTTGAGCAGCCTGGTCTACTGGAAGATGTCCCTGCCTTTCCTGTGTGTTTTTAAGATACATTTGTTTTAAGTTTATTTAAGCCTAATTTTACAAAGCCATTGCTTTCCAGCAGTCTCAGCTGTCTGGCTACACCAGGTTTTGTTGAAAGGGCTTCCAACTTTATTATCAGGTGGTTTTCAGTAACTCTGCCTTAGCATGAATGTCATCTGAGCAGGAACTTTGCATCTCAAGAAATTGCACCTCAATAAAAAGCTTTCAGCAAGCAGCAGCTCTCCAAGGCACAGAGTTATTAATGTATTAGAGCATGCTAGTTAAGCAAGGTAATTAATATATCTCTGAGCATTAGGTATGCATGGCCAACTCTGATACCTGTCAGCAAAACATAATCTAGGTAATTTCTAGCATATAAATTGAATGCACTTTTGAAAAACAATTTCTAATTATGAAGACTAATTAATTTTGGAGAAAAGCTTGCTTTTCTTTAATTTGAACAATAAATTTAATTATGATAACAAACACCCAGTGGACAAACCATTCTGAAGAACATTATCTCTGTCCACAAAAAATCAGTTCTCTTTTATTTAAAACCTGATCCTGGAATGTCACCAAGAAAAAGAAAATAACTGCTTACTGCAAACACCAACATGATTTCCTGTGTCATATTTAGGGATACATCTGGCATTAAATTCACTTGCAAAGGTGCCAACACCATCCACAGTGAGGTATCACAGCCTGCCTGATGCTCAAAAGTGTGGGTGAGCTATTCAATACCACAAGCAATTGATAAAAAACAAGTCGCTGGAATAGAAGGTATTTTTTTATTATCAGCTTCCAGCAGCCTGGGTAGTGCATAGAAAGCAATGGAAAAAGACCAAGGGGAAAAAACTGAGGTGTGCCAGGCTTTCTCTTTTTCTCCTTAGGACAGCAGTCACCCTTAAAAACTGGCAAGGTGGGAACCAAACCCTGTCCTTCCTTGTCTCCCTTGCATTCAGTAATTCTCTGTTCACCCTCTCACAGCAGGTGTTTTTGTGGTCCCAGTGCCAGTCCCTGGAGCAGAAGTTGCTGGTGAGCCCATTTCAGATAGAGCTAGAGTCAGCAATGGTCCAGCTCTCCCTGTGCTCCCTTGTTTTGCCCATTTTCTCCTCTCCCCTGAGTGATATGTGTGGACTTTTGGAGCAGGAAATTCAGTTCCTTATCACAATACAGAACAAATATTCTGCTGAGTGTATTGGGCTGTGCAGGCCAAGGGAGGAGTTGCACTGTGATGACCACGAGGCAGTTTTCAAAAGAAAATATCCTGCTTTTGCCCCTGGCAGAGAGTTGTTTTATTGACACTGAAGAGTCACACTCCGCCCTCGTTTGCTTGCATGGGATTTGAGATTAGAAAGTGAATTTCCAGCAGCCAGTTAAAATTGCTGAGATTTGGAAAGGGAGCAGCACGAGAAGCAAGGATTCCCCTGAAGAAGGACAACAAGCCTTTGAAGTATTTTTTCCTTTGCTCAGCCATCTAACTTATGTGCAATTCATGGCCCCTGGGGTTAAGATTTGCATCCCAAAAGAAAGACTTGAAAAGTAGCTGGTTTGAGGCACTCACACTTAGAACCCAGAGACTTCACAGGCTTCATGGGGAGCTGCATCACATTTCTGGGAAGCCTCCATAACCTTGGTGCTGAGGAGCTGCTCCTGTCACAAACCCTTCATACAGAGCTGAGTCAGGTGAAACATCAGCAAGGATATGGCAAACTTGCTTACTCTTATTTTTCTTCATGATCATTGCTTTCCACTGCCTTCCCTGGCTTATCAGGGCAAGTTCTTCACAAAAGAGTGCTTCAGCAATGAGACATGCATTCAGATGATATAGGAAAGGCCACAAAACTATTAAGATAAAATAAAGGGAAAGAGAAAAGGGCACTTGATCTGCCTGAATTTCTGCTAAAGGCGGTTTGGCAGCACATAGGTCCTTTAAAAGACTTGAGATGAAATGCAGTCTCGACTTTGAAGTACTGTATATGTGAGCTGGGGATCATCCTGATGGAAAGATTAATACATCCTTCATCCTCCTTCAAAAACTTTCTTCTCACATTTATTGTTGTACCTCCTGCTGCATTAACCTCATTGCAGCTGGAAGTTTCTGAGCTGTGTTCCTAGGAGTGAGCTCAGGAAGAATTGTCTGGTCTGCTGTTCCCATGTTCAGTTACAGGGGTAAAGCAGGGGTTTGGGAAGTGCTTGTTACTCATTCCAGCTCCCAACTGCTCTCAGGCAAGTCACCACAGAGGGCAGTGTGAAAACCTCCCAGAAATGCCAGAGCCCAAGAAAAACAAGAAAAACAGCTGATCAAGGCAAGGAAAACTTGTTTGGTAAAGAGGAGAATAGGATCAGTATGTGTCAAATCCAGCTGGATACTTGTGCTGCCTTGTGAGGCTTCTGAAACCCTGACAAGTAAACCTGTGAGGGCAGGCAGGGCAGCTTCAGAGCTGGCTGAGCAAACATCCTCACTGTCACAGAGCAGCCTCATAGTCAGACCAGCCAGAGCACAGATAACTGCAGCAGTAAGACAAATCTAACAGTAATCCATTCACAAAGGACTGAGAGCAAACACTTGGCATAAAGCGTCATCATCCTGATACCACAAGTGAGCGCAACAGGAATGAGCAAAATCTCTGTCACTCTGCAGAGCACAGAGCCCTGCAGCTCCCAGCTTTTCTCACAGGAGCAGGGAATCCCTGCAGAGGCACAAATAGCAGCATCTGGCTCTGGGTTGAATTCCCAAGGTCACTTTTAAGCAGAGCAGGAATTTCGCTGCTGCTGAGGCTGGAAATGCGGCACAGAGCCCCAGGCTGGGCTGGCAGGAGCCAGCACCGTGCCCTGCAGAGCTCTGCCAGGCCGGGGCAGTGCCAGGGGCAGGGAGTGCCACACCCAGGGACCCCTCCTGCTCTCTGCCCTCCCTGGAGTGCCGTGGCACTGCCAGTGCACAGCTCCAGCAGCCCTGGATGGACTGCTAGCAGCCTGTCCATCCAGGCAGGCACCCAGGAATGCACTGTGGGGGTGGAAGGAGATGAAGGATGGAGATTTTATCATTAACACTGTAATTGCATTTAATCATTTCACATTATAACTGAGTAAGAGGCTTTCAGGTCATTGCCCTACAGAGGATCTGCTGCACAGGGAGAGCTGAGGCTTGACTGCTTTTGATGAAAAGTCCCTGCAATTACAAGATTCCTGGAAAATGTCTGGTTTCAAGACAGAATTTTCTGATTGAAAGCACAGTACAGGGCAATTCCAGCCAGCACAAATGGTGAGATCCTCTCTCTGTAGAGCAGGGATCCAAGGCACAGGAGGTGATTTTCACCAGGGAGTTTACAGCAAAGCAAACTGAAACTGCAGGAGGAGAATCCTGACTGCAGTGTTTGCTTCAGGTACACAAGGGCGATTCTCATTAGCAACAAAGTCATTATTTAACATAATCTTTATCTTCTCCTTGAAGAGAAAATTGGTATGTGGCCAAAGGTTTTGTTACCCACCCACCTGGCCCAAAAGACACCCTAAATTTTCTCATTAGCTTTCCTGCCTGACTCTTCCACCACCAGGATTTGTATGCTTCATAAAAATTAATGAATTAACTCTGCCAGCAGCTCTATGACAACAGAAAATATTACCCCCACTTTACATATTTTAAAGATGCAGACAGCACTACAGACTTGCACTGGATGTCCAATATAAAGGATGGAAGTCTCATGGATTTCTAGGGTGCCTGATATTTTTATGCTCTGAGAGCAGTTCCAAGCAAATTCTGTTAAAGACACAAACATGAAATACTGAGAATACAGATGTGATTTATCTCCATCCTATCAGTCAGGCACCTAACAGAAACTAAATTAGGCCTTGATTTGCTCTAATCTTCCTCTACTGTCTCTGAAGAGAGGTAAAGCAACTTGTGTCCACGTGGCTGTGCAATACCCACCCTGGGTCTCCTCTCTCCAAATATTTTCCTCATAAGTGTGGAATGAGTTTTCTGAGATGGAATAATGAGCACATTTCCAACAGATTTTGTGGTTCACTTTCCTCTAGCTCAGCACTACTTTGTTGCTCAGACTCAACAGGGCTCCCAAATGGCTGCAGTGCAGCAGTCCCTGTTATTGCTATGGTGCACTTGGGCACCTCTAGTTTGGATATTGCACAAGCCTACAATAAAATGTCAATCTGTGCTCCAACAGACTGATAATTATGAAGGAGCTACTTATCTGTCTAACAAAAGAGTGATGAGGATAATAAGAAGCTCTGGCCTGTGATACTGTTCATTTATCACAAAGATGTTAATTAAATTTTGTTCAATCTTTGATGGTCTGACTATTTGGAGAGGAGGGCCATCACTGTTTCTGGCCATGAATGCAAGGTGTGGTCTCTAGCAAGGCGGAAAAAGTACTTTTTTCCTGAATTAGCATTTTTTTAAGCCTCTGGATGTGCATATGCCAAGCCTTGGTTTGCAAAAGCACATGAGGGCAGCAAGTGCCTGTGGGACTGGAATCATTACCCAGGTTGCAAATGCAAGAAACTCAGCATGCAAAAGGAATGCATTGAACAGTCCCCACTTCTTCCCTGGAAACACAGACCCAAGGAGCCACTTGCAAAGCACAGCCTTAGATCTTGAGCTGCTGCAGCTGCCATCTGCAGACTGCTTCTATAATGTAATAAAATGCAATTTGAACAGGAGGTAAAGAATGTGATATGTGCTTTATAGCTAAATGATTAACAAAATGAATTGAAAAGACTGAAATATTCATAGCTTTAAATATTTATAAATTAATTTTTAAAGTCATTTTGCAGTATTGAGTTGTCTTTTAAAAGTCTGCCAATCTAGGACCTCTCAGTTTCATTTCTGCTTGTTATTACAGTTATTAATGCTCAAAAAATGACAGGTGCTTGGCAAGAGAGACGAAATGCAGCTTCCAAAACAGAAACAGCAGCTAATGGCTCTGCACTAGTGTAAGGTCAGCTACTCTGCTGGCAGTCACTGGAGGAAACCCAGCTCCTGATCATGCTGAGTGGATGTGCCCAGAGCCAGACAAGCCATGCTGAGCTGTGCCAATAAATCCCCCAAAGCAACAATTCCTGGCCCCATCAGTGTCAGCAGCAGCCTGTTGGTGACTGTCTGATACAGGGGCAATAACATCCCCCCTCTGCCTGGGGTCCTTCTGGCCACTCAGGGAAAGAGAAGATTGAGCAATTCAACAGAGAGCATTGCCTGAAGCTGTGTCTCATTCCTCCTTGTCCCCACAACAGTCTACACGCTGTAGCAGGAATTTCACCTGTCCTTATTTGTCCCAAGAGAAATTAAAATATTAACAACGAGGTTTGGTGGCATTCCAGTCTGGCACCACACTACCATGCAGGAGGAGACCCCTGTCTGCTCTCCCACGCCAGTACCTGCAAACATTCCCCTGGAACACAGCCAGGACAGGCACAGTTCCCTCATGCTCACAAATGCCACAGACACCAGAGCACCTCAGGTTCCTCCTGCACGTCCCCCTTGCAAACACAAAGTAACTGTGGCACAAGAACAATGATCCTTTTCAATACTTCTGCCTTATGTTTCTCCTTCACTTCCCTTTCATACTTATTTCTGATAAATACTCTGTATTCATGTAGCAGCAGGAGACCATTACCCTTTGACAAGAGTCTGCTTCCCTTGACATCTCTAAATTATTCTCGTTTGATGTGACTCAGATGGGTTACACTTAAAGGGCCTTACATGGTAGTGCTTAGAAGAACAACAAAAGTTGCCAGACTATTTTTAATGTCACCTAAGAAAATAATTTTGTTTTTTTAAAAAGGTATTTCAATATTTGTAAGTGTGAGAATATCTGGAGCTTATATCTTTCCAGAACAACAAGAATGAAAGGTCAGTTTATGACTCACAGAAGAAATAGCTTAATCTAATTTTCTTTGAAGGTTCAATCATTTAATCCAGAGCATTTCTTTAATATTTTGCTTTAATTTAGGACTATACTTCAAACAGAGCTGAGTACCATAAGGGAATGGATAATCCCATCTATGAACAGTTCCCAAATGGGAAAACCAGTGAATAGGACAGTTTTATAAAGATACTTCTCAAACCAGAAAATCTTTCCCCCGATCAGCCAACACTGTTGCATCTGCTCCTGAGCAGTTCTGGTCCATCACAGCCCATGCCAAGGGGAGATAAGCATTTAAGAGACGAAGATCACTGTCTATCTGCAGATGTAGATTACCTGAACTTCTCTGCTATTCACTCACACTTTCTGCAATTTCCTGTCTTGACTTAATCTTTTGAAAAGAACTCATTTAAATAATGATCCTTCTCTAACAGTCAATTGCTTTCTTGAAGTGAGCTGATGTAAATCGAGTAGGTGGCTTGTCATCACATCACAGAAACATCACAGAGATGCAGCAAACTTCATCAGGCTGCAATTAGTACTTTCAGAGCAATTTATATGGTTCATTTGGTAGTGCTACTGCTGGTCCTACACAGTGAGGGTTTCTCTACATGATTACAAATGTTACTCAAAACAGCCATAAAACTTCTTCCTTTAGAATCACTCCATTTATGGGATTATTTATTATATATAGGGGGAGCTGAATAAATCAGAAAGAATTTGAAAGGCAAAACATACCCTTTTCCAGTTCAGAAAGTGTCTGTGTATATAATACCATCCTCTCAGACACTCTGTACAAAATTATTGGTTTGTTTATTTATCAGAATAATGACAGCCTTGCAGCTTGTTAGTGAGAAGTCTGCACCAAGGATTTGGTATTTGAAGCCTGACCTTTGAATGGGAAACAACAGCTCAAGTGATTATTTCTTGTCTTTGAATAAATTAAAGCACTGCTTAGAGCTAGGACTGAAGAGCCCCAGAAGGTCTTTCTGCAAGTCTCAAAGTTTCCACTGCAGCAAACACCAGGGGAGGAGCTGCCTGTAGTGATTCTTGTGATAACTGTTCATTGCAGAACAGGTGGGCACCTGGGGGCAGACAGCCTGCAGAAGGAGCTGGGGGAGCAGAGCCCTGGGAAGGCAGAGCACAGGCACAGGCACCTCCTGCCCCCAGCCAGCTCCCACTGGGACCCCCAGCCCCAGCAGCCATCCCGGCCCCTCCCACCCTCACAGCATCTCTGCCAAGGATCATTTCTACCCAGACCATCACTGAGGAGGTTTTGATGCAAGGAGCTGTCAGAGGAGATAGTTTAGATGCTGGGAGGATAATCCCCATCTATCTGCTTTAAAAGGGAAGTAAATAAAATTGCTCTCCTTAAATCACAGAGGCACGTGGGTTTATTTGGCTGAGCATCACCAAGGCATTTGCTCCTTGATCGGAAGGCAGAGCATAAGGGCAGCAGTAACCTGGGGCAGGGGGAATAACAGCTACAATGGGCACTGATGACATTAAAAACTGCAATGCCAGCATCCTGCAAAACAAGCTAACTCTTTATATCCCCAATTGACTCTGCACTGATGCCTTACTAAGGAGTATCTCATAAAATAGCCACCTAACAGCAAATATTATCAAGGGGAATGTGCGACCACGGGCTATTTCATTCTGCTCAGTACTCAGGTGAGACACCTAGCTGCATGATCACAAGTCAAAGAAATAACAAAATCACAGTTGCTGTCACTGAAGAAAGAAAAAAGCATACTGAAATGAGATGTTCAAGAGTTCAGGTAAATAACCATGGGAACAGAACACCTGGGGAACTGCAAGTGGGAGCTGCACAGCTTTATAAAGAAAGCCAATGTAGTTCAAACATGAGCTTACTTTTGTTTTAAAGTTATAAATTTGAGGAAGGTATAAAAATGATAAGGTTTCTTCTGCCTTTGTTTTGCAGGTCAGACCACATTGCAAAAGCAGCTGATCCTTTCTTTGAAATCAATGATAGAAACAACCATTTTTACCATCTAGTCTGACCTTGGATTTCTTTGATAACAATGGTATTCCTGGTTGGGATAAAATGTTAGAGAAGTTCCAAGATGTTAACATGTCAGAGATGCCCCAGAGAATGTGATCTCTGCCTCACCTGTGGCTCTGCCCATCTCAGAGCTGGGTCAGAGGCTGCTGGAGAGACTGAAAACCCAGAGATGATGCCCTCTGAAATATCTCTTGATTTTCAGATGCCCTCTCTTTGCAATCAGGCTCTCACAGCATCTTGCTGTAGTCAAACCTGGCTCTGACACTCTTGAGCCTGTCTTGGTGTGGAATTCCAGAGATGTTCTTATGTTACAAGAATAATCCTAGATTAGAATTCCAGCCTGAATTTCAGAGCTTTAGAAGGAGCCAATTTCTTACAATTTTGGAGAACATTAAGACCAAGCTTTCAAATGTCCCAAGGCATTCCTAACACAAAGTTTTATTCATGCTCTACAAAGTTTTGCATTCAATGTCCATTCTGTCCTGATGAAAAGCAGATACAATATTTATTTGCTTATGTAAGACTGTCTCCCCTAGGCACTGGGCCCAAGTATAACAATCATCTTCTATTGAGAAGATGGCTTTGGACCAAGCCATCCTGATGAAGTATTTCTCATAGCCTCATTTACAGCTGTGCACCAGCCAAACAACCCAGCTACAAACAGAAACTCCAGCAGGAATTGCTTAAGTACCCTGGTACTTTGGAATCTAGGTTTGGCAGAAGAATAAAAACCAGAGAGAGATCCTTTGTGCTGCTGTCTTTTGAGCTCTTTGATGAAAACTGAGGCTTGCAGGGTAATTTCAAGCCATGTAACACACAAGAATTGCTGTTGATAATGCAGACAAGTCAAATTAACAAGCTAACTAATATTAGAAACAAAGACATCCATGGGTGTATGTCTACTCCAGCCATCTAGGCTGAATACCTAATTCATGCCAGAGCTGGAGAAGGAATCAATATTACTTTTATTTATTTAATTTAACTCTCACATTATAGCAAAGTTTTTAGAATGAGATAGACAGGAATGTTTTCTAGGGCATTATGACAATTAGTCATAGAATTTATTAAGAAGAAGCATGCCATTTTTGAAGACTATTTTAGACTTTTAAGTGAAGCAAAAATCTTTTTAAATAACTACATATTTTTAAATTATTTCCCCTCCATAAATGAAGTTTTCTCATATTTTCGTTCTAGTGGGCAGACACTGACAAAAGTCTGGATGTGTGTTTAGATGGCTGTGACTCTTTGGCTGCACTGCTTGGCCTATTCCTTGGGAACCTCCTACTGCACAGCCTGCTGAAACACAAAAGGCACCTGAAATGTGGAACTCAGGACTGCTTTCAATGTCTGGCAAATATTTCCTGTGTCAAATGTAGGGCTCCATGGAAGGAAACAAGGGCCCACAGGCAGCACTACACAGACCTGGCCAGGTACCTGATTTGGATTTAAGAGAAGGCCAGTGCCTCATCCCTGCAGAATAAAAGCTCTTTGACAACTCTGCTGTAACCTGAAAGCATTTGCAGCTCCCAGCATCACACACCTCCTCCAGCACTCAGTATTTCCTGAGAGGAGCCTGGAGAGCAGGCAGAAGGAGCGATTTTAGAATAAAGATGTGTAGGAGCATTGGAGGGTAGCATGGTCGGGACAAACACAGATGAGAGATCTCTGCAGCCAGGTCTGGAACTTGGGGTTTATTGCAAAGGGCCTGGGTGCAGGGCCCTGCTGGGATTTGGGGTTTATTGCAAAGGGTCTGGGTGCAGGGCCCTGCTGGGATTTGGGGTTTATTGCAAAGGGCCTGGGTGCA